>NJDD01001885.1:217566-228681 GCA_002245505.1 Calephelis nemesis
ATTATTCTAAGACAAATAGATAATTGACCATAAATTATTTGACGTGACGCTAGCAGTAATATTTAAAAACAGTTGTCAAAGACATTAGATAGACATTAGAATGTTTTAGTAGGTTAGCCTCTGATGCATCGAAACAAAAAACATCGATGTATACTCGATGTTTAAGAATTAGCAATACATTGGTTTGATTCGATGTATCGATGCAATACATCGAGTGTTTTTAAAACATCGATGTATATCGTCCACCCCTAGGTAAAGCTATTGCATAAGCAGGCATGCGTCACCCGATTTCGGAGCGAAGAAGGGGATTACGCATGCGCAACACCGATACAACCAATACCACCTAGAGGCGAATTGCTGAACTAAAGAGACAAGCGTGATCAAAGTCATTAAAAGTTCTGTTATTCATTGATATATGACAAAACTAAAAAGTATCACCGCTGTGCCGGTAGGAGTGAGGGGTGTTAAGTTATTTTCGTTACAGAATTTCTGGATTCGGGCTCCACGCTCGGAGCCCGCGATAGAAACTATGCAATAGCTTAGCCGATACAACCAATGCCACCTAGAGGCGAGTTGATGAACTAAAGAGACAAGCATGATCAGTCATTAAAAAATTCTGCTATTCATCAATAGAAGGCAAAACCAAAAAGCATCAGTGCTGTGCCGGTCGGACTGGGGCGAGTTAGGTTATATTCGTTACGGAATTTCTGGATTCGGATTCCACGCTCAAGGCCCGTGATAAAAGCTATACAATAGCTTAAAAACTGTTAGAATAACTAAACTAATTTTGGAGTTTCTTAGGTTCCGGTTGATCTTATAAACCGGTCTGGCCTGGCGTGCACGAATCACGTGAACATCCTCCTCATCGTGCTGGACGTTGATTTCAGCTGATACCTATCTTGCCCCTGACTTCTAATAATAAATTTCTAACGATAAAAGGATTTCTTTTATCTCAGTCATGTGCTCTCCGCTGGACTAGGAGCTGATTACCAGAGTTGTCATGGCGACTATTCTCCACATTTACTGAAAATGAAGTATATTAGCAACATTTATGGGGTACAGTTTTGGATAGAAGAAAAAAAGAAAAGACCGCCGTCGTAAGTTTTTTTAATTGGGCCACTGTGCTTGAATTTATTACACTACTACACACCAAGATGTACCAGGTACTGAGCATTGTGTGTCTCTTAATGCAAATCTAAGAAACCTTTTTACTCAAAAATACAACAGCACAAGTCCCCAAATACAGTGGTATGGGTAATTTAAAACCTCACTGAAACCAAGAGCTGGAGTCCTTACTCGGCCAACGTTAACGCTACATAAGGCAAATAAGCAGACGAATTTCCAGGTAGAAAGAATAAGACGCTGTGATATTTATTCTTAGGTAAGTTTATGGTTAGTCGACCTTTCAAATCGGAACACTAAAATGTCAAGTACTGACGTTGTGTTACTTGAATGAAAAAAGCAGTTCAACCACCTAGGGCAAGCTATTGCAAAACTCTGCCATCTTATCGGACTCACTGCACTGCGATATCCTGCTATTCTACTAACAGGTCATAGGGTTGTCACATCATGACACGAAAACCCCGCTTATAATTGTCTTCATGCTTATCATTAAAAAATTAAACAAAACTTATTTATTGTGACACTTTATTTGAAACAATTATCTAAAATTTAATATAGGGCTGTCACTTGTATAAGTAAAACATCAAACAACTATTAATAAGTCCAGTTACTATAATATTGTTATATACAGATCAGTATATAATTGATTTGCTCTCAGATTGTTCAAATACTGAATAATAACTTTCACTCTTAAAATGGGGTGTGACAGCCCCTTTCCTATCTAAGTAATACAAGTCAAACTTTCAAAAAGTCCAAACAGATTTCTTTACAAGCAAAATTTCTTATTATAAAATCATACATACCGACGATCATAGAACATAGAAGTCTTGCTTATTGATGCTAACAAACATTTAACAACAAAACATGTATTTTTACCACCACAGTACACATTGTTTTAACCCATGTTTTTAATAGCATTATTACTTTGGATGAAGGGAATATATTGACCCCGCTGTGTACTGCAGCTATTAGCCTCTTGATAAATGATAATACCAGGCAGTATTTTTCAACATTAATATGTACACAAAGTTGCTTTACCAACCGAACTGGTTGATTTCCACAGCCATTAATTTGCCCGAAAATTTCAAAAAATTAACCATGACACAACACATGTACGATCTCTTTCCTATTTCTAATTAATATAAATTAAATTTGAAGACTAATGCTTACGTGACCGTATGCTTATATTGTTTTATTATACTAAGATTAGGTTTCTGTCTAAAATATGAATTATAAACTTAAAATCGCATTGCGAGGCTGAAAGGGTCTTTAGGACAACACAGTTGACATTGATACCGGGGAAACATCTGCTTAAGCTACGTTAGACCTAATTAAGTCAGAATATTAACCACCACAATAAAATAAAGGACCTAATAAAGAAATGCATATTTAGTACAAGTATGTGGTACATACTTATTTCGTAATAAATCAGATGTTATAATAACAGACATCCAGTTCACAGCTACTTTAGTTTTTGTGGCAAGTAAAATTATTACGAGTAAAAAAGGGACGGAATCAAAACAAATTCAAAACATTTAAAATGTTTTAACGTTCATGTCAAACACCCTCTAGCAACCCTTAAATTCATTTCAACGAAAGGATTTATGTTTTTTATTTGAAGACTTTTAAGCGATTTAATACTTTCTGTTTTTGTCCTTTTTATATTGCGTTATTAAGAGCAAGACAATAATGTAAAGTTAAGCATTTCTCCTTGTTCTTAATCTGTTATTTGGTATGTAGAAATGACAAATATTAAAGCCGCATGTACGAAGTGGCTAAACCTTTCAAAAAATGTTGTCACACGGTAAGCATTTGGCAAAATGTAAATCACACGTTTGTCTATCATATCTAGAAGAGAACTAGAAGTGACAGAGTCTATAAGAAATCTGAAATGTAGAAAACTAGCCAAAATTTAATTATCAAATGTAGTCTATATAAAATCTTAAAATCCATCAAGAATATTATTCATAATTTAATTCGGAATTAAGACTATACTAGAATTAACTTAATAAATTTTCTAAATTTCATTACCGTTTTTAATTATATAATAAACTATTTGGTATTGGATACCATTCAATTGATCTATTTCAATATAAAAATAAATGCACATTTTACAGTTTAAAGGTTATTGCTGGTAGAAATATTAATAACGTAGACAAAAATAATTGTACCGCCTATTATACATGGGGTAGTCATTTGTTTAAAGGGTATCCCCAAAAATATTCCTCATAAACTACCGTATTACACGTATACCTAGTGCTTATCGGTCGGTTGATAACAAATTAAGTATGGGACCAAATCGGAATCATGGCCTATATTTTCAAAAAAGAATAACCAAAATCGTTTCGTAATTGACCGAGTAATCCCGTGACTTACAAAAGAACATACAGTCTAGTATCTGCTCAAACTTCGTGGAGTGCAGTCGAATTATCCTGATGATGCTTCGGTTACGAAGCGAAACGTACGTTGAGTTTTTAGTAGTTTGTGTATTGTTGGTGCTAATAAAACAGTCTAGTGGTGTTTGTGTTGTATGGAGCTGGATATATTTGGGAGTTTTAGCTTCCGGTAAGTCCAATTCATTCATAGCGTACTATTTTTCCTGTTTTGTCACGCCATAATACGTATAATTTTTTTTGGCGCGAAATTGCAAATTAAATTATTTTATTTGGATTTATATACAGGCTAGTTAACAACCTTCTCTTTTTAGGTGTCGGTCAACAATTTTATTTAGGTAGGTGTAAATCGTCTAGTGGCATTATTAAGCTATACATATTTGACATTAAAATTTGATTAGAGGACGTTCTCAGTGCTTTTTGAAACTTAGTGCGATCGTTATTTACACATACACTTTAATTTAAAAGATCGGTTTATAACATCAAAACGTACATTAATATGAAAATTCTTAAGTTTTAAATCGACGACCGGAAACGTAGTACATTGCGCAAACGCGCAAAAACGTCAATTACCATGAAAAGTCAATTAAACATTGAATAGCTTTGTCTCGTCCTTTTCTATAATGTGCGAGAAAATTCTCTTTTGTATCTTCTTGAAAAAGTGAAGCAGAGTTTGTTAATATTTTGACAATTTTCGTGAGATGAATAGTTTATTTGACACTATTCCTATACCGAGCAAGTTTTTAAATCGATTTCATTTTTCATACGAAATTCATATAAGGAATACAGTCAATGCAAATGAAAATAACCAAAATCAGTTATACTTTTGTATATAAAAATATGTTATCAGTCTTAACCATGCGATCAATAATTAGCAATGATTGAATGACGTCTAAAAGACAGACTAATGGACGTATAATGAGCTACGGCATGGTTTCAGTCTTTGTAATTATTGACCGAAAACACGTACGTTCACATATTGACCGAAAGCTGAAATGTTGGGTCCCTCAATGTTTTCTACCGAATTTATCATGGGGAATTTTCTGAGGAGTTGTTTCGTATAATTCCAGCCGCTGATTTTCAGCTTCGGACTACGCGACAGAGTTTAAAGTATCATGCCCATCATCTTAATTCGTGGCGAACTACAACTGTGCGATTCCGAAGACATTTATACGTCGCACAACACCTTTGTAGAATCAGTTACCGAGGGCGGTATTCCCAAACAATGATGACTTAGGTACCTTTAAGAAAATAGCGTACTTATTTCTTAAAGGTCGGCAACGCATCTCTGATACCGCTGGTGTTGCGGATGTCCGAGGGCGCCGGTGATCACTTTCCATCAATTGACTTGCTCGTTTATCTCCTCTTATATAAAAAATAACAGGCTTTGGCCACATAATTCGTGTTTGGGTAAAGTATACACGCAACGTATACGGGATACATTTGAAAAGGCTATTTACACACTCGATATTCGTCTGCACTTGGCCGATATGTGAACGTAGCATTTTCATTTTTTTGACTGTCATTTAAAAAGTTTATGTTCTACGCATATTTTAACGACATATTGGGCGTGTTCGGCCGAAGTAAGTACTTACTAAATTTAGTAAGTCACTTACTATGCTTACAAAATTTTCGGCCGAGACACAAAATAAGTGCTAACGCAGTAAGTATGGCTTAATATACGACGCCATTTTGCTTATTGTTTATGTACGGAATATGACATAAACCGGTGTTTTGTGTTATGTCAAGCCAGTAAGTCTGTCCTCGCCGAAAAGCGCTACAGTCAGCTTGTAAGACTTTAATTTTTTTATGCTTACTGGCTTACTAAGTTTAGTAAGTACTTAATTCGGCCGAACACGCCCATTTTCTAAGGTCGCTTCCATTCGTGTTGATTTGGGATTTTTAAAGATAAATGGGTAAAAGTTCGATAAAAGTAACGTAAATTAAAGTCACTAAGTTTTCATTATTAAAATATTTCGTTGAAAAATAAAAAAAAACAAACAACAAATCCATCACACAATGAAAAAGTAACTTAATGGTTACGTTACGTTATGTTGCAAAACATACAATTTATTTATCAAAAATTAAAACAAAGATGAGTACAAAACTTAACGCCTAATAGCACACTAAACTTGTCCACCTCAAGTATATCAGAATTTAAGAATAAAAGGCCGATTATGCAGAATTTATGGTAAACATTATTTTTGAAAAAATTGTCAAATTATTATAAAAAAACGTTCTAACGACGTTTTCTTGTTTTTATCACACGATATTGCTTATAGGCAAAAACACCTACCATTTTATTCCTAAGTATTACTAACTATTGTGAGTTAGCATTGGGACCGCGTGGGTGCTTTATCAATCTACCCTCAAACAATCAAATCCCAAAACAATCGTCTACTGTGACTTTCTATTTGTTGCGATTTAATTGATTAGAGTTTGATAGTTTTTTTTTCTTTTCTTAAGGTTTTAGCCTTTACGTCAGTATTTTGCCATTAGTCAAATTTTATATCAATTTCAAACAATTTAATTATAATTAGTCATCAGTCATAAGTCGTCAGTAAGTCATATCCGTTTGATCACATTCTTTTTGACACGTATAAACAACTAAGATTGGAGATCCATTGTAAAATTGTAAAATTCTAATACTAAGGTAAGTTAAGTTAAAATATTACTTGAAACATTAAAATGCAGTACATCGAGCAGCGTTTTTTATGAGACTAAAGAAAAGATAAATATATTTAATCGTTGTATATATATATACTGACACAAAAAAAATATAATATAAATGTTGTGTCGTGGTACACCAGGTAGGAACGAAGTTCCTTCGGCTAATGTAGAATCGACACAATTCATGAGTACCCATATACTATGCATTGGCGGGGTGGAGTGAGGGAGAAAAAGAAAGGTATTATACACTACTCGCTTGTGTATCTATCGCCTGCGCACGTCTCATTTAACGGTTTTATTCCACCCACTTTTTCTTACGGTTTTTACTATCACATTTTTTCTGTTCGGTCGCGCAGTAAAATCCCTATCTCCCCCAAGCCTGCCGTAAGGAACTTCGTTTTAATAAACATAAATATTGCCGTGAGATTCGCATGTGTAAAAGAGCGCTAAAAAATTTGAAAGATCGTTATAAAAAATAGCGGTTGTCAATTTTAAAACATTAAAATTTACGACATGATTGTGAACAAGAATAGGAATAAGATAATCAGTCAACAGTTAGCTTAAAGATTATTTACACATTTAAGCAGTTATGTTTAGATATGTCGTCATATATCGATCGAAAATCGAAACTGTTGATTCCGACGACGTCCGGTCACATATTGATTTCTTGTTTTAAATCAGCAGATTAGAGCTAAAGCTACACAATATTTTTAAAATTTAACATTGTCCATATTTATACAAATTCAAAATCGTTGTATTTAATGTCATAGAAACAGTACATTTTTGATGTGAAAAATTTCTTTCTTTCTTTGTGGCGTTGCGCACTTTTTTTGGATTCGTAAGACGGTGCAGGGCTCTTGCGCGAATTTTCATGTTGTCATGTTTGTGTACGATAGCGCAATAAATGAATATTGTATTCTACCACATGAAATGATAGTACTTTCATACTGATGATAAAGCAATTGGTCCAAAATTATTCCCTAACCATTACAAAATATAAAAATTCACAATGTTAATATTCAAGTTTTCACTTCTGCCGGCACTCCCGGAGTGCAACCCTTTTTTTTCATGTTATGTGTTTGTTGAAAGCCCTGTTTTTTATTGAAATAAATTTAGTATATACTATATTCTGCTTCTCATCATCTAAACTGTATTAAGTTGTAACTGACTTCTTTCAGTTATTTATTTTACATAAATTAATAACTGACTAAAGCAAAATTGACCAATCTTTTAAGTAATGTGAAATATTCATGTTTTATAGTAACAGGGATTTAAATCTTCATTTTATTAATTATACACATCTACTACTTCAAAAAAAAATTGCCGTCAGGAAGGAAATACCTTCTTTCTTGCTTGCATTAGGAAATTTATGTCGTCGTTATCTTAGCGAAAGTTTGGTAGTAATTTTGCAGCGCACTAACTAAACTTATTTTAATTTTTCGCTATCTTTCGGCGACAGTAATAGAAAGAGACAAAATACGTTGAGTGCTGTCAGATTAATTTCTATTCATTTCTACAGACGTTTAATCTATTCCTCTGAATCGTTGATTAAAAACGCCACAAGTTAATACGTTCAGACTTATCAGACATAAAATGTTAATTTGTTTTTGTTTTATTGGAAAAAGATAGCATATACCTGAAATAAGTTTAGTTAGTACACAGCAGAATTACTACCATTAGATCACAAAAAAATCGTAAATAAAAGAAATTCTGCTATCTGATTGGTCGAGAGAGGTACTAGCTTGATGGCGTCACTATATTCTTAACGCGAATGGATTGTAGTCTTACAATTTGATATTATGGCACATTTTTATGAATTCTAGTAATTATATAAAAAGCGCTATGTTTATACTGCGTTTTCAGAATATATATTCGAGTTACACCTTTTCATTAAAGTACATAATATTAAAGTCTCTTTAAACTTGCATCTTTTCAAACAATATAATCAATTAAAAGACTTCGAATTTTAATAAATTTCTGTCGTGTTAATAAAAGATGAGCACACAACTTATAATGTATCGGCCATTTTGCGTACTCATTATCACAATGTTGAGCATATCAGCAATTTGATATTTTCATCAAATAATTGATTAATAACAATTTTAAATTTGTTAAATATATAGGGTCCTTCCAAAACAGGTGTTCAAATTTTTGGACAATTGTTAGGATATCCAATGAAAAATATCCAGAAAAATACATTACATCGGAAACCCAAATCATTTGACTCACGATTTTTTTTGTTTAGGTATATCTTTTTAGATGGAAGGACACTACATATCCAAATAGCGCCACATTATATTCTAATGGCTTTAATAACAAATGCCCATCTAAAATAATAAGATTATTTTGAACCATAAAGAATAGCGCCCACTGTTGATGGGGCGGAGCGTGTCGGGTCAGGGCGCATCGCATTGCAAAGCACACTGAGGCGGGCCGGGCCGCATCGCATCGGCGGATTTTCTTACTCGGTACCAAAGAGTAGAGCAAAACAGACGGACGACTCGACGTTAAAATCGTCGTTCATTGACGCCTTGAAGTGGCGCCTCTAGTAGTTGTCATACGAAACTTTAGCGTTAAAATGTCAATAGTGCTCTATTTACAATAATGATATCGTGATCATTGGTGATTGTAGGCCGCATCAGTATCGCAGAAATCCGTCCCGGCACAGTGGGCGTTGCTCCACACAACATATTATTGCGCTGCCCCATCTCGGCCTCGGTTAATAGTAAAACCCGTACTTGTGTGGAAATTATCACATTTAATTCACAATCATTCACAAAATCGCCCATTGCATTACATTTGAAACTAAATACGATGGATAGCTCTCAAACAAATAAAACACAAGTGGTAATAGCGCCTATGCAACCTGAACCTGGAGTGATAAGCCCCTTCCAAATAATTTAAGAATATAATTACAGACTAAGCTATTTGGGCATGATATTCAATCGAGAACCTATACTGCGACATGAAACTGTGGTTTTTTTCCTTTAACATCCCAGATTCTCCTTCTGATAGCAAATAAAATATTTCATTATCTTTTGTAATAATGGGGGTATTATATAGTAAAAGCTTAAAAGAAAGTGATTTTAGTCGATCAGTATAAAATACCGCAATACCCACTTCCGAGTTTTGGCCACAATATTTGTTTGTACATGTTAGGTACCTTGAAGGAGTTGCGAGAAATAATTTATTTATGTACATTCACTATTTTCATACAAATTCTTATTTTTGAAAGCCAATATGTTTAAAAAATGTCTATAAACATTGATTTTCACATGGTGCCAACAATAAAATGTATATGTCGTATATATAAATGGTATATGTAATATTTATGTCGTGGCCAGATCACAGAATGGATCCCTTAATTATATCACTCATTACATTATCATCAGACAATATAGTCTCCAACTAGTTCGGTCATACATAAAATGTATTGCCAAGTTATGAATCTTAAGTAACGTTAAGTAGCTGATTCTCGACCAAAATGTATGAAACTCAGACGTAAAAATTGTCAAACAAAAGTTAATAATTCCCGGCGTAAGTTTCGCCTCGATTTCCGATAAGGGCAAGCAATTATTTCATGTCCAAACTATTTTGGGTCTGGATGTTAATTAAATCTCAGTTTTGATTTAACCTCTAGAATCCGGAGTTTTTTTTTTCAAAAAGAAATATAATTTCATATTGTACCTATATAAGTATAAGGGATGGCATGGAGACTAAGAATACTTTTCTGGTGAGTTTTCGTTTATGTACTTATACGAGTACATTAGGACTATATTCTCACCCAAAATTGAGCGCCATAATTCAAATTCGCCGAAAACAAAGAGAACGGGTTTTTCAAAAGTTATGCACTCGTCTGAGGATACAGGGTCTCTAGAGGATAAATATAGTAGTCAGCAATACAAACCCAAAACACGAGCTTCATTCGCTTGCTTTTAAATTAGTTTTCTTGATAATGGTGTCCAGAAACATTTATCGTGCAATGTTTATATGTAGAGTTGTTTAGAAGTGTGTGGTGATGGGCGGCGGCTCCGCGGTCCGCTCGTAGAACAACATGTACGCCGAGCACCGAAGTACCTCCTGCAACGTCACTTCGTGGACGAGCGTGTCCGACGTGTACCACCATCTGACAACATGGTCATAAACTATTATCATTAAAAATATATTAATACTTCAAATGATTATTAAACATAATGATAATTAAATTTTATAAAATAAAATTCATAAGATCACGGGTTTAATTCCCGGTTGGGACAACAAAAAATAAAAATAAAAAAATTTTTGAGGTGAAACTTCTTTATCGGGGTTGGAAAAAAATTTAGTGTAACATTTTTCCGTAACGCGTCACATTTTTCCGTTACGCGCCATCAACGTTCTTGTACCCTGCCGCGCGTGATTCGAAGTATACTTTCTCCAGTGGAGTAGGGATTGGCAATAAACTTTATTTAACCAATTTCTGTAAAGTTGCATATAGTAAATTATATTTTTTGAAAAATAACGTCATAAAGAAGTTTCACTTCTTCATTTCTTATGAGTGTACGCTAGTACACGCAAACATTTTTTTTTTTAATAAGAATAGCTTGTCCGCGATTTGATATATTATGAGTATGTGCCCGGTTAGCGATAGGCTTGCCACCTATCACATTGTGGGACTTGTGTGCCTCTGCCTGCCTACCTCTTCGGGTATATGAACGTCGTTAGTTATAACTTTCATGCAAATGATGCAGACATGTAGATGATAAGATGGAAAAATCCTATGGTGCAGCATTCGATGGAAGACGAACTGGAAATTGAAAGGTAAAATCTACAGGAAAGGACATTTAAAGCACACTACTTTAGATTAGTTATTCAACAAAAACGGAATAATCTTCGAGGAAACGGCATTAAAGTAGATGTGGACTGACCGTCGCGAGTCCCGGCCCAGTCCGCG
>NJDD01001886.1:17646-28173 GCA_002245505.1 Calephelis nemesis
TAGTTGTTTGGTAGAAAAAGAGTAATAAATGTGGAGGAAGTTAGGCAAGTCTACCGGAATTGTAACACTTGGCACTTGATACTCTCTGTGTACCGTACGAAGATAACATGTAGGTACATAATCCCGCTTACTAATAAAATTTACGCGCCCGTTGATCTGGTGTGTAACTTCACTTTTGCTGACAAAAATGAATTTACGCACGAGATCAACGGGCGCATACGTTTTATTAGTAAGGGGGAATGTATACAAAGATAATACGTTATCTTTACGTATTATATACATAGATCATAGAGGCATCATAAAGGTCAAAAACAAAGACAGTAATCCTCGACCCCATTTAATTAAACTCCCAAGTCTCAACCCCCCGTCTAAAGAGTTATTGGTGCAAAGTTTACAAGAGCTCAGTTAAACTCAACGCTACGAGGAATGAAGACACGTACTCGCTATAACTTACTGTTACTCTTACCCTGAGATGTGGAGCATGACATGTTAAACACATAACTCTGTGTCATATATTACAATCCACTAAGCGATATGACTTGTTAACATTCCTTTATGTTGGCACACATGATATTTGAATTTACGGATTGTTTTTTCAACAATAGGCTGGTATAGTGCCACCTCTTTATCTGTGGTAAGTCAAAATCGGAACTAGATCGATATTTCGTAAACATAATTCCTTCTTTGATAATTAATTTAAACTTCTGATACTTTTAGAAGTAAGCACCAAAAATGTAATTTGTTTTTGTCTGGGAATTGTGTATTTCGTCTAGGAATATTTATTTATTTACTTAGCAGCTGTTGCCTGCAGCTTCACCCGAATTTTCACAGGAACCCGTTGTGCAATCGAAATTAAAAGTAGCCTATATATTTATAAAGGTCACAATCTATCTGTATTCTAAATTTCAGACAGATCCGTTCAGCCATTCGAGCGTAAAAGAGTAACAAACATCCATACATGTCGCAAACGGTTTAGCCATGAAATCGTAACAGGCAGACAGACATATTTTCTCTTCTATACTATACTAGCTGTTGTCTGCAGCGTAGGCTGCGTGGCTAACGGTCCTTCAGGAACTTTTGTCAGGATAAAAACTATCCTATTTGTTAATCCAAGTTACCTTCTATGAGTGTATCAAATTTCATGAAAAGCAGTTTTTGCTTGAAGGAGTAACAAACAGATAAACTTACAAACTTTCGCAGTTATAATATAAATATAAAATGAATAGGATAGGATAATAGGATTTTATTTTCTAGATAAAATTTCCAATGAAAAACTCTCAACATCATATTAGTGACGTTTTGTAGGGAACAGATATTTTTGTTGCACCAAATTTATTATAATTAGTATTAAAGAGTACAGGTCAAACAATCCCGAGGATCACTGCGACCTTGACAGATCTATTGTGATCAACGACCCTTATTCATTTAGCTCACATAGCCGCAAGGCCGAAAGTCTCTAGGAACTGTACAATACACTTGGGACTTATCAGCTTAATATCTTGGGGGTTAATTATGTGCCCACCCAGAAGTCTACTTCTTGTTTGGATAAGTGCTGTGCACTCACAGAGTGTGTCCTCTGCCTCCAAGCAAGCTCTACAATCAGGCTCTTCTGCTAGGTTCATTCCGTTTAAATGTTTATTGAGTCTGCATTGTCATGTTAACGCTCGGACTAAAATCCTGTGTTCTTTTCGTTGTATGTTCACTGTTGGTTGTACTATACTGTATAGCAAATATCTGGCCACCTTATAGTACTTTGAAACAGGAGTAAAGGAGTCAGATATTTGTGATGCTCTGTACTGTGAAGATCAGGTTGATGGAAAGTGAACAAGGGATCTAAGGTTATAAGTATAGCTTGCCTTTTTAAAAACACTCAAACGCTAAACAAATAGGTATTTAATTAATATTTATTTCTCTAAGTTCGTAATAAAGTATATCTAAGTAGTAACTGTGATATTCTATTCGTCTTGATTCTGGACTAAAAAAATGATTGAATCAGGTCCTTGGCTACTATAAGAAGCCTACAAATGAAAAGAGTAACAACTACTCGACAATGTCCAAGATTAATATTAAGGCGGGTAAAACTAAGTCTTTTCTTTTGTATAGCCGATGTGTTGCTACCCTCGCGGTTTTCGCAACTTCATCAGACTTATTCCGTTCGCCCGTACGTGCTGACCATAGTCTGGAAGGTAAGAAGGCCAATAATCTTGTTTATACAAGAGTCTCAGTATCCCAGCCGCAGATTGGTGATAAGCCCCTTCCATTTTTGATACATATAACAAACATAATGTTTTTTTTTATTTTAACAAGTACTTGATATTAAGTTTGTAATTTTTTTAACATATTTTTTACCTTGACTATGGATTTTTTAAAATTTATATTTTATTATTTATTGAAATACATTGGTAATATAACTGGTCTTATAAGGCATTGAAGTAAGCTGTTAAGTTACTCGTTTTCTAAAATGAAATAAACATCTATATACTATAATAAATCGTTAGAAGAGGGAAATCTGTACATTGAAAACAAAAAATAGGCACAGACGATCAAAATATGGACAGCAGAACACATTTCTAGCATTTTTACATTTTTATCTGTCTTTGTGTCTGTTTGTCCGTACCCGACCGCAATTTTCACCAAAACTGCTGAACCGTGACAAAATAACAAAACTTGACGGGTACTTTATGTTACGAGAAAGGTTATGGGCGGTTCATCTCGCTTACTGAGGGGTATTAACCTAAAGTCAAACTGGTGTAAGTTTGTATGATAATTAATTAATTGTTATTCTTAGTTCATGTAGAAACATGACACTTTTTTAAAACGAACTGTTAAAAGTTTCTATACTTCTTATCGTCAGTGCTTGGTGGAATTCCATTCTTGAAACAATTTATTCACAACGATGATACTTGTACAACGAAACCGGTTGGCTAAACTGTAAAAATAAAAAATACATTTTGGAAAGTACATGTTTTGTGAATAAATTGTTTTAAGAAATGTTAAAAGGCGTCAGGCGGAACGAAGTTTGCCGGGTCGGCTAGTGCACAATAAACCTTTCATTAAATATCTTCTCTGTTATCTTGTAACTTTAAAGATTCTTCAATATTCCATAATAGGAACAAGTTGTTAGATAATGAAGTTCGTAGTTGGCAGCCCATGAAACTCCCAACTCCTTGGAGGGTTCAATGTTTGTGAGGTATTATCGTTTAAAATAACGGAGCCAATAAATTTAAAAGGTTTTGTTAATCTGATAAGCGGCTCTTGAATAGAAGTTGGAAGTCTCAGGACGTAATTTAAAGAAACCTTTTGAAATTCTGTAGAAATTCTTTTTGAACGTTTTATAAGTTTTATATAATAGCGAACAGGCTGGAGGATCTCTAGACGGGAGGAGGCAAACGGCACCTAGAGGCACCATTGATGTTACTGGTACGTTGATATCTTCTTCTTCGGACTATCCGACTTCTTCCTCGGGTCGGGTAATAAAAAAATATAGAAAATGTTTATTTTCACATTGTGCATAAATCACGTTTCTCTCACAGTACATCTTACCCGTGGTTCTAATGGTGAAGAGGTGCTTAGATCAATCTTCTACAAAAAACGTTGCTCAGGACTGGATATGTGTCCGGCGATAGGTTTGCCACCTATCACAGAGTGGGACTTAGTGTCTTCGGCTAGTTGTGGGTGTTCTGGTTGTGCCTCTACCAACGTCTTGGGGGATATGGTCGTCAAGATACTTTTTTATTTGAGAGATCAACTAATAACTAATAATAATAACTAGGTGGTAGAGTTTCGCAGCGACTCACCCGGATTGGTACCACCGCCTCACCTATTCCTGCCACCATAACGTCATGACGTGTTCCGGTTCGGAGGGTGAGGTAGCCGGTAAACTTACTTTTGCTCAAGGCCTAACATCCCGGCCTCTGGTTGGCAACGCACCATCATCACCTTTGCTTTGGTGTCTCTAGGCGGCGGGAATTTCTTACCATCAGGAAATCCTTCTGCTTGTTTGCCTTCCAATGTTATAAAAAAAATAAATAAAAAAAAACCTATTCTTGTCGCCATAACTTTAGTGTTTGCCGTTTTCGTATTCTTTCCTGGAACGAGGATAGAAACGGTCGGGATCTAAGGATATCATGACCATACCAGGTCAAATAGGTTGTTACTAGACCAGACCATTGATCGTAGAATGCTGTGCAGTAACTTGCCCGGGTAGGGATCGGCCGGCTTATTTCTTTTTGACGCCAAATGACAGTGTCATGTTCTGGTTTGGAGATTAAGGGAGCCAGTATACTAGTACAATTGGCCTATGGGCCTGGTCACAGGACAGCGACGCACTTATAACATCTATTGTTTTTATAGGTTATAGTATTCTCTTACTATCAGCAGAGCCTGGTACGTATTTGCTGTCTCATCACATAAAAAATCATGATTATTTTTTATTTCTATAACATAGAGACATTCAAAAACTTTTAAAAAAGTCGAATGTCTGACAACAAATGCCCGATTTATATCTACTGGCCATCAGTGATTGCATCTTCTCTAAGAACCCCTTTAAAAATCCATCACAATTGTCGAGTTGTTATCAGTAATAAACACCCTACTATCGGCGACTTGGTGATAAATTTTCCTCCAAGTTTGGATAGCAGTAATAATTTGTGGAATCAGACTGACGAGGGTTTCTGGAAAACAATTCATTTGTGGTAAAATAAAGAAAGAAAGAAAGAAAAATATTTATTTGCGGAATATAAGTGTTACAAAGATGTTACAAAATTCTTTAAGCATTTCAACATATTCCACCAACTTGTGGTGTGCAAATTACAATCTACAACACACTGTATTTTGTATTTATTATAAGATTATTTATTAATACAACAATTTTTAGAATTTAAATTAATTTATCCCTGTCTACCGTAAACTACCACCGTTTCCAAACCTAGCCAGACAGGAGAAGAAACGGCGAAACAAACTCCTGCGTACCCGACATTCTGCAATTATTAATCATATTAGAAATACTATATTATTTATTCTTATCTGCAAGAAAATCTTTGACACTGTAATATTTTTTCTCTAAAAGTAAGTTGAATACCTTTTTTCGAAAAAATAGAGAAAAATTATTGGCTGAACCTTTATGGAGAGCAACTTTAATCTTATTTCCCTAAAAATAGTTGGTCCGGGCTATTTACAGAATAAACTAGTATTTCTGCTAGGCAGCTCGTAAAAGGTGAGCTAGGCAACACCATGACTTCTGACAAGGTGGTACAGTTTCGCAGCGACTCGCCCGGATTGGTACCACCACCTTTGCTGTAACTTACAAATCTTTAAAAACTAATTAATTACTCCACGTGCTTAAATTGTCTTCAATCCTTGTGTGGTCCGGTCCGTGTATTAAACGTTTTTTATAATTATAATTCTCGTAATATGATAATTGATAACAAAGAGACGAGCTTTATGAAAAAAACGTAAGCTTACAAATTTCCCAGTAACCTATTTCAATTATATTGTATAGAATATCTTAACTGAACAGACACAGCTTGTAACCATTTTATAATAAATATAGATTAACTGTAAGTCAGTTGTGGCGTTTCCAATTAAAGCTAACAAGTTTCAAAGCTTCTATTCATGAAATATGCTCCAGTAGTACGAAATATGACTGTGTGTAGGCGTGGGCGTGGGAGTGGGTGTAGGTCACGAACTGCTGCAAGCAATGCGGGGATTCAACTAACAGTCCTTGTAAGTTTATAAAGGCACTGTAAAGGATAACGCACACTTAGATGGGCCGCAGTAGGTATCATCGCAGCTCAATAATCCACCTACATCGCTTTTGTACATTTTGTATGTTGCAACGCGTTTTATACCGGGCATTATCGCAGTGGATTTTTGCGCGGCAATCAGTATTCAGTCCATGATGCGGTCACCGAAGAAAAGAGTAAAAACGACATAAATAATCCTATCCTATTAATATTATAAATGCGAAAGTTTGTATGTATGGATGTATGGATGTATGGATGTTTGTTACTCTTTCACGCAAAAACTACAAAGCCGATTACGATGAAATTTGGTATGTAGGTAGCTGAAGACCCAGAATAGCATATAGGCTACTTTTTATCCCGGAGTTCCCGCGGGATTGGGACTTACGCGGGTGAAACCGCGGGGCGCAGCTAGTAGGAATATATGTATAAGTAACAAACATCCATACATACAAACTTTCGCATTTATAATATTAATAGGATATGATCCTTCCGGCTGACATAAACATCCAGCGCACTAGTTATGTTTCGGACGTCCGAACGCTTAAGGTCACTTCTGCGACTTACGTTTGCACGGCTCAGTGTATTTGCATTATCTGGATACCCTGTAAAACGCGGCTATCAGCCACGTCCGTCAGTCTCATCCGATAGTATGTTTCCAGTTTAAAGGGCTTTTAGCGCTAAAGTTTTGTACGTCAACTACTAGAGGCGCCACTCTCCATATTGACGTTTCTTAAGTAGAGTTGACACTCTTTTTTTGGTAATTATGCACGACGCGGCCCGGCCTTCCGGAGTGTGCTTTACAATGCGATGAGTCCTGACCCAACCCGCTCCGCCCGTCTAAAGTGTGTGCTATCCTTAAGGAGTACAACATTATTGTTTAGTTATTGGCCTAGTCTTTTTAAAATTGACTATTTTCGCTATTTTGTGTAAAATGATTGAATCGAACAGAATTTGACCCTATCATCTTTAGGTGACTTGGATTATTCTACTATGATTTTAAACTCAAATCGTCGCGTATTAACATTTTTAGTTATTCATAAGGGATTTATCGACAAATAAAATAAAACGTATCGTCAGTATCCCGTGTAAGTAATTAAAAATGTTAATTATTGTCGTAATTCATTTACGTTGTAATTATTATGGGGTAGAACGTTGTGCAGCAAGTGGCCCGGATTAGTACCACCACTATTAATGCAATTATAGCATCAGTGCACGCCACTTGTACTCTAAGATCCCGGTTATAAAGTAGCGACGCTATTTGTTGTGGTATAGGGAACGGTTGTTTCTTACTATAAGGAAAGCCGCCCATTTGTTCAGTATTTAAAAAAATGTTATTGGTACTTAATTTAAGTGCAAAAACCGACTTGAGAATTATTCTTTTTCGATAGATTATGAATTGGTCCCACATTTTTTATCAAATCCCGTTTGAGTTATGCTTACTAATTCATTCCAAGCCAATCCAAACCCCTTTTTAACTTATATATAATTTTATAAACGCGTCAATTTTTCATTAACTCAAAAACCGATAGTGTGATGTTAATAAAACGTTGAAATTTGACCGTTACTTCTTTACCTTTGATATGAAAATAAATTTATAGGTAACACCTATAAATTTAATCCTATATTAAAGTATTGAAATTAGCTACAAAGTACGTGGCTGATAAGAGACAAGCGTGGGTAATAGACATCATAGATGTTTTGGGATGCTGTCCTACAGAGGCGTTGTTAGAAGTTTAATGGCTACACTGCCCCCTGGACCAGAGCTTGTCACTGTCATTAAAAAAGCATGAATAGGTGCAGCGGTGAATTAAGGAAGCATGAATAGTTGACCCAGGCATCAATTTGATGCACAGAATTTTAATGCCTACCTACCTAGCCTCTTACGAGCAGCCAGACAGGGAGGTAGATAGTTTATATTTTACAAAAGAATCCAGGCTATCATAAAGGTATATAAGTAACTATCTGACCCAGCAAACTTCTTATCGTTTGACATTAACAGCTACTACCTACATAATATTTGATGCCCCGATAGTAGCGCAGTCTGTCGGATTCGCTGTAAAACATTCCAAAATCAACAACTACTTACAAATAAAATAAGTGGACTGAATTGTGAAACCCCCTTGAATACACACACTAAATATTTAATTAAAATAGCTCTAGTCGTTTAGAAGTTTAGTGACATACACACGCACACAAGAAATATAGAGTCAAAAAGAATTTAAAGTTTTTAGATTTATTGGCATACCCATTTTTTAGATTTGAGACAATACTAGGTGTACTTTGTGACCTATTAACCAACTCCAAATGAGAGAAGGTCCTTTCTGTGACTTTTCGCTAACTCCGATAAGATGAGATCGTGACATGACACACACAGTTACGCTCACGTAAACACGCAAAGACACATGCTCACACACAGACGAGTTAAATAATTATACGGTGAATAATGAAAAAAATATTTTGGGATACCTATTTCATTGGAAATTGGAATTGAAAAATTAAAATAAATTAATTAAATAAAATGTTATTTAAAAATGATAAAGTGATAAACAAACAACAGACTGAACAATTATTTTGCTTCACAATTGTGTACAAATATTAATTTGCTCCTAGAATATTATTACTCTGTTTGCTCTAGACCAGGGGTGGGCAAATTACGGCCCGCGGGCCGTATCCGGCCCGTGAGAGATTTTAATCCGGCCCGCCGAGTGTTTTTTGTAGAAAAAATATGAACCTCCTTAAAATAATTAATAGTCCAAGAGTTAAGAGACTATTGAAATTTGAACAATTAAGATACTGAATTGATACTTTAAACATACATATTGCTTATTTCATATGTTAAGACTTCATAATTAGGTTTTATTTTAATAAATGATTGTAAAATAAAAAAATACCCTATGTCATCTTTATGCAACGTTTTATAATCGTAATATTTACTGCTATTTTTAGGTGATTTAATTAACCGGCCCGCCTCAAGATTAATTTTAATTTACTGCCCCGCCACAAAATTTTTTTTTAATATACCGGCCCGCGGTCAAAAGAATTTGCCCACCCCTGCTCTAGACAGTTGAGAGTCTAGAGTAAATAAACGTTGAATTCATGTACATCTAGATAGATCAACAGCATTTTGATAGGATTAGCTCACGGTGATTCTAAGGTATAGGTTCTAGCTGCCAAGGGTGGAGTGAGCGAAAATATAGATTAGCGGCTATAGCATAATCTATCGACTGTTCCAAACTTACGATATTTCTTAGTTTCGTTTTATTGCGGTTTGTTTGACTTCAATTTAAAAACATCTTGTGTGTATCTTCACACCCATATCCCCGAAGGAGTAGTCAGTGGCACAACCAGGGCATCTACGACTAGCAGAAGACATTTCTTGTATATATATAAATATGTAGTTGGACTCTCGGAATCGACTGCAACGATTTTCATGAAATTTAGTATGTAGGTTATTTCGGGGCGATAAATCGATCTAGCTAGGAATCATTTTTAAAAAATTTCATTTTATTCGTATTTAAACTGAAAATTTTATTCGTGTTAAAACTGAAAAATATGATTTCTTGACAACTATTGGAGAATAATAATACTATTTTTTGTGAGCAATAAAGTTGTTACAGCAGATTGCGTTGTTAAGTGACACGAAGTCAATGAGTGTTCGCTAAAAAATACCGAGCAAAACTCGGGCATCCAGGTACTATACATAATATACCTATGTTTTTCTAGTAAACGCGTTCGTAATCATTTCAAGTAAAAATATGTATTCTTTGAATTTATAATAGAATTGTTTATTGTAAAACTGCTTCAATTTTAACTTTAACTTCACTCTTGCGGTTTCTTAAAGTGAATGAAATATGAAAATTAAAAGTGGGAACGTAAGCTATGCTTAGGGAACATACAAATTGCCACAACTTCCACTTACCTAGGGTTATTTAATGTTTTTTTCTATTTAAAGGACGATTACAGGGCCAGACAACTTAAAATGGGTTTTTCAATTTTCTAATAAAATATCTAACTGAAATGATTTATGTGCATTTAGTATATACTCGTATCAGAATAGGTCGTGAATTATATTTCACAACGCTAGATGATATACCTATATGTCAGGAGCTGAACTATGTTTGCCGGTGCCGCAAGTGCATAATATGCAATAAGAAGTCTTCAAGACTCATTTTTATTTTACATTTTACATTCCCCTAGAGATAGGAAGTGGTAAAACCATGACTCCTAAGACTAGTAGAAGACACTGACGCCCGATTTCACCAAGGGCCTTTATATTTTATAGGACTTTTTAACGTATCCATAAAAAACAGTCCCATAAGTAACGTTAAAAGGTCCCCTTAAGTATAGGGGCTCTTGGTGAAATCGGGCATTAGTCCCACAATGTGATAGGTGGCAATCGGGCACAAATCCAATCTGCAGCAACATTTTTTTATTAGAAAATTCGAAAAAACCAATTTTCTTTTTGTTGCCCTACCCGGGAATAGAACCCGGAACCTCATGCAGTCAAGGCCGACAACTGAACCGCTAGACCACAGAGGCGACTAATAATTAATAACATAAAATAACTTATGTAATGAAAACTAGCCAATTCAAATCTAACCTACTTCACGAACTCACTCTTATAAATAACAGCAATTGTTATAGGAACAATAAAGCAAAGAAATAGCAATAAAACATTTTTTTTATTGAACTTGGCTTTACTTTTTTATTTTTTTGGTGGGATTTTACTTTAGACTAGTTTAGACGAGTTAGAAAGTAAAATTAAAATTTATACTAAACACTC
>NJDD01001886.1:36711-51637 GCA_002245505.1 Calephelis nemesis
CTTTTTTTCTTCAGAGTCAACGGTGAAAAAATTCCACACTTCACTTTGTCGAGCGCGCTTCATTTTTTTTATTGTTCACACAATCTACCTAATTGTACCAAAAATAATCGTACTCACTAAATTGTACACCCAAGTCAAAACTAAATGTTTTTAATGAAGAAATTAAAAAGGTTTGTCGGTTAACACTCTGAGCTTAAGTTTCGACTGTTGTTAAATATCGGTTCTAGTATCAACCTTTTGTTTACAATATCAAAGGTACTAAGAAGATAAACAATTAATGTTATCGTACGTAAAAACATTGTCGTATTATTGTATTACGTAACCATAGTTTAGTTCGGACAATAATGTAGTTTGTTTTAATTTTGTAATAATAAGTATTTCAATTTCTGTTAGGTACCTAACGTCGACAACTTTGAAAAAAAACGGAAGTAATGTTATAATTGTTTTTTAAAACCATCGTTTATAAACCAAAATATTCGAAGAGAAAAGAAAATAAAATAAAAATAATGAAAATAAAGCTGACAAAATATTAATAAATATGAAAAATCAGAAGTTTACCTCAAGCCACAGAAATCTTAATTATATAATTATTAAGATAAGTGTGTCTCAAGTTGAATTTAAAGGAAGTTAATCAAGTTCACTTCATTTCACTTTTTGACATAAAACCCACTATCGACTTGACAGTGATTCTGCCAATGTCTATGTTGAGGAATACGTACGTGTGGGATTCACTATTCCGGGCTTTTAAATAAAAATCGATGGCCAGGATGTAATCAGATTTTTATTTACTTTTATGTAAAAAACAGTCTTATTTTTTAGCAACGTCTTTTCTCTATTTCCGTCGTGACAAGCAGTGTTGCCAACACAC
This sequence comes from Calephelis nemesis, assembly GCA_002245505.1. Lineage (NCBI taxonomy): Eukaryota > Metazoa > Arthropoda > Insecta > Lepidoptera > Riodinidae > Calephelis > Calephelis nemesis. The sequence continues at coordinate 37,580 of NJDD01001886.1, forward strand.
AAAAACCACATACATACATACATATCTTCACGCCAAGTCCCTTACGGGGTAGGCAGAGAGTATCGAGTGCCAGACCTCACGATCTTGACAAACCTGTCTTGCTTCCTTCGCATTCATTACCCTTTTCATACAAACACGCCGGTTTCGGAGACTCTTGACACCACCCTCGGATAATATCCGATTGATCTGATCGTGAAATGTCAGCCTTGGTCTCCCCGGGTACCTACATCCATCCACATTCGCATTGTATATCTGCTTTGTCAATCTTTCATCTGTCATTCTTTCCACATGTCCGAACCAGCGGAGCATGCCCTTTCGCATTTTAACAGCAACACTTTCTTTCAATCCCACTCTTTCTCGGATCTCACTGTTACGAATGCGGTCAGCGAGCGTTACACCACAGATTTCGTAGTGCTCTCATTTCGACCGCATTTATCCTACTTTCATGATCTTTCTGACATACCCAACTCTCACTTCCATACAATAAAGTTGGGATAAGCACAGAATTATGCAAAGCGAGTCTAGCTTTTTGACTCAAAACCTCGCCTTGGAATAGCCTACCCAACGCTCCATTCACACTATTCCCTGCACTCACTCTCTTCTCTACATTAGCGGTGTAGCTTCCATCCCTACTAAAAGCACAACCAAGATATACAATTTCATTCACTTGTTCCAACACTACATCATCAACCAAAACTCTTACATCCGTTCTGGCTACATCTCTTTCAAATACCATTATTTTGGTTTTCATCGCATTCAAATGTAAGCCCCTTTCTTTACAATCTTCTTTCATAACTGTGACCAGTGTTTGCAGCTCAGAAGGTGTAGAGCCCAAAAGTACAGCATCATCTGCATAAAGCAGGCAGTTCACAACTTGGTCACCCATACGCATTCCCACATTCAATGATCTTAACCTTTGCAGACATTTGTCCAAATATAAGATAAACAAGCGCACGCACACAAAAACTGTATTATAAATTCTTAACTTTAATTATTATTACTAGCAACATTCATCCCTCTCATGCGTTCCATTACACTCATACTTCTCTTACGTTCCTACATACGAAATACTATAATATTTTTTTTATTGAGAATTAAAGGTATACACTAAATTAATAAATAATCATATATAAATTTATGACAACAACGTTGGAATAAGAACGTTCCAATAACCGTGACAACACAAGTTAATAAGTAGATAAACAACTACACTACTACATACTGACACAAATAGTAGAAAAAAAAACAAAAAGAAGCGGGAGTAAACACTTTCTTTAACTATAATTTAATATGATTAATTTTTATAAATTTTGCTAAAACACAAACCAGACGGGGTTAGTCAAGTTAAAATAAGCATCCATGACAATTGACAAACAACTCAGTGACACTGACACAGGTATACGCCGTGAAATGAATGAGTAATATAGATTATTTCACTTACTCTAACGAAACAGTGCAAACAGTATTAGTATTATGAAAGTGACAGATATAATGATATCCGGGCATTGTATTTCGTTGGGTGATATTACCCAACTAATGTGAATAGACCAGCAGAAGAATATAGTGAATATGGAATATCAGCATATCACAATTCAACGGATTACTGATACACGAATACACGCCATATTACTAATATCTTAGCGAATACTAATATATCGGTCTCACCTCTATAGACAAGTGACCACCGGGCACTGAGGCACTGACCAAACTCGACGTAGAGTAGAGATGGGTTGAACTTAGTGATGCGCGACTCCGAATGATTTCACTTTTCGACTAGAGCTGGGTAAAAACTACTTTTTTAGGAAACGAAACGAAACAGTTTTCAGATTACATAAAGCAGTTTCAAAAAACGGTTATAAGAAAACACTTTTTTAACGTAATATAGAGTAGGTACTGTGTGCATATAACAAACTTACCTTCGTCCTTTACCCAGGCTAAGGACTGGCAGAATAAAGTCTTGGCTCCTTTGTAGAATAGACCATCTGCCTTCCTGCCAGGCAGATCGTAAAAGACGAGCATAGGTTTACCGTCAATACCACCGTGACATCTGACTAGGTTGTAGAGTTTTACAGCGACTCGTCCGTATTGGTACCACCACCTTGCCTACTGCTGCATCCATACCGTCAGTGCTTGCCGTTGATGTGTTCCGGTTCAGAGGATAAGGTAGGTTAGACAGAAAGGCAGATGGTCTATTCTGCAAAGGAGCCTGGACCAACACGGGTGAAAAATTATAAAAATTTGATTGACCTATGACACTTATTGTTTTTGCAGAACATCATCCGGCAGGGACGAGTTTCTACTAAAAAACCGGTTTATTTTGATATGCCCAGTCAGATAAATATCGACCTTATGCTCATTTAGCCAAGATTTATTTTAAAGCAAACTCGTGGATGAAACTGAAACTGAATGAAGTAGTTACACGAACCAGTTTCTTACGCTTTGTTTTCATAGAATTAAAATTTCATGCAACGTTTGGCCCTTGAAACTGTTTTTTCAAATGACGTTGGAGAGTGCACAATGTCTTACTCATACTAACGATATTATTAAAAGAAGTGAATTAGAGGGGGTTATATTATGATTGACTTTTTTATTTTTATGTATGTATTCTCTCATTTGTAAGCCGGTTTTAATTTTTTTAAACATTGTTTTTATTAAATTTAAAAAAGAATGTATCCACTTCCAAGGTGGTCCTAGTTCATGCCAAGAAGTCTACATCTGATGATCGAAGAGCAGGAAAATACATAGTTTTGCTTATGAAATAAGTATTTTGCACATAGATAATACACTTATATAATTTTGCATAACAATGTTTTTGGCGCGTAAATTAGGTAAGTATTAATTCAAATAAAACATATATTTTTCAAATATTAATTAATATTAAAGTTCACAAATGACGGAGAAATCGATTATAATACTTGCATTAAAATAAAAAATATTTAAGTTCCGAACATAATATAACCTCCTCCTTTTTAAAAAGTTGATTATAAAAGTAACAACATTTCTTTTTGTTTATCAGTGGTAGAATATTTATTGTAAGACCTACTGCTTCAGTCTTTCTTTCTCCTTCACGACTAACGATCTCACCCGAACAAAAGTCGAGTCGCCCCGAGCGGTTTTTTTCGGCGCTGCCACAGTCAAGACACGGTCGAGATACGTTTGATATTAGTCGAATAATATAAAACGCAGTCGACTTGTTCGTAAGATTTGCGTAGTCGAATAATTAGTATTTGTATTATTCGTAGTCGCCCATCGTTAGTGGAACTAGGTCTCGACGTAACATACCGATACTTTTCAGTATTCATTCGCCGTGACTGTCGTATAGACATGCGCTAAGTCGTTACTTTTGACTCGACTGTCATTCCAGTCCGGTGTTGCCAACCCCAGTGAATAGAAAAGCAGTAGATCAATATTAAAAAATAAGTAGAAAACAGTAAAATTACATATCTCAAAAACCTTTCAATTGGGACATAGAATTAGTTATATAGATGTATAAGTTAATGAAAATACTGCAGCACTACCAGTAGTACTTCTTTAATTATCATTTTTGAGATATTTTATTGAATCAGGCGTTACTTTGCGGAAATCCATTGTAACAGATGTAAAATAAGCCTTTATTTTGATAATTCCGCGTAAGCAGTGTAACTGCTGTGGCAAATAATCCTCCAAACGACACAGAGTGTGACAAGCCTAACTGACGTTACCACCACCCACCTCCGCGATCAGAACACGAATATAGGAAGAGCTCGGGAAACAATATAGATTGTCACGTTCTTCACATGTGACAACCCTCACCAAATCGCACTCAGAGAATAAAGTGCAGAGAATAAAGAGATAAATAGAGTGTTCTCTGTGGTGAGTGCTTCGACAAAGTTGGCGAAGGACGTGACAAGTGGTTTTGTTTCCCATGTTCGGACTCTATTTGTGATCTGGTCGCTGTGGTGGGAGGTGGGAACTTTAGGTAGGGTTGTCACATGTGAAGAACGTGACAATCTATTGGACAGTTCAGTTCAGTTGTTGGACTTGACTTCATGGTTCGAACCCCGGGTCGGCCAACAAAAAGAAAATGTATATTTTTCACTCTCTAATAAAAAAAAGTTGCTTGTGATCGGATATGTGCCCGGTTGGCGATAGACTTGCCACGTATCACACTGTGGGACTTAGTATCTTCGGCTAGTCGTGGGTGCCCTGGTTGCGCCCCTGCCTACATCTTCAGGGATAGGGCCGTGAAGACCCTTTCTTTAAATGTTCCGAAATACTGTTCTATATCAGTAGCTTAGCGTTAACGGCATATTTCCTCCCGTTCCAACAATATCGCTCCTAAAGAATATGATCTCAATAGAAAAATAGCTTTCCAATATTTCCTACCGATCGTTGTCTTTCGGTTTAGAAAGTTCAGTGATCCGTTTTATGGTACCCTTTAATTTCATGTTATGCTTAGAATGTGGTTCCAGAATTGCTTGGCTTGGCTAAAAATGTTTTAGGTTGACGTTTAGGTGGCCGGTCCTACAACAAGTCAAACCAATTATTGTTAGCGTATTAAAGCATTGCTAGACGTTTAATTTTCAACTATAGTCTATTTATCTAAACGGACGAATACTGAGTATGTCCTTTTCATATTTCCGATACTGACAGAGTTTTCTCCGTGTTGGTCCGGGCTCGTTTGCAGAATAGAATATCTGCCTTTCTGCCAAGCAGATATAGAAAAGGCGAGCATTGGATTACCGTCACTAACACCGCGACATCCTACCAGGTGGTCGAGTTTCGCAGCAACTCGCCTGGATTGGTACCACTGCCTTGCCTATTTCTATCACCACAACGTCAGTGCTTGCCGTTGTCGTGTTTCGGTGCAGAGTATGGTAAGGTAGCCTATAAACTTACTTTTGCTCAAGACCTAACATCTTGGCCTTAGGTTGGAAACGCACCATTGCCAACTTTAGTGTCTGCGTGAATTTCTGACTATAAGTGTGCCAAATTTGATGCTCCTGCTTCCGCGCAATTTTCGTAAAAAAGGGTCCAAAGTTTTGGCATCATGTTTTAATATAAGGTACTTACGCCTAAGATAGCCCAGTTATTGAGATAGATAATTTCAATATTTTGTATTTCTTAAAGTTTGAAAGAATTTAAACTAATACATACAGAACACGGTAACATTTAAACACTTCCAAACTTCAAACAATATAAAATATTGAAAATGGGCCATCTTAAGAGATAGGCCATCTTAGGCGCAAGTACCTTATAGATAGTCTGTACAATCCGATAACCTATTGGTTATGGAGTTGGAACAGACATTGGTATTACCAATCTATACTGTAATTTGGTTACTATACTGTCATTTTTCTTTGTATGGGAGATCAACGAACGCGCACACGTCTTTCCTGATGGTGAAAGATAGCCAAGGCCCATAGAAACCATAGATATTACATGTGCGAGGCTGTTCTATGGGCTGGATGCTAGTTCAAGTCTACCGTCTATCCTAACCTCCGTGTCGGAATCTTAACAGAGTCATTAAGGCGGCAGGAATAAGTTAGGCGGTGGATCCCGGGCAAGTTGCTGCATAGCACTAGTGGTCTTGTTGGTTATGACCAGTGTTTGCCTCTAACAAGCTGCCTGGTAGAGAGGCAGATGGTCTACTCAGACAAATTGGACCAACACGAGGATACATAAGTAAATACTCGTATTTTAATGACTAATGAGAAAAGATTTCATAGATTGTTTGTATTGAACATATTTCGAAACTACTGGACCGATCGAAAAAAAAACTGCTATTAGAATTCAACACTGTTATTAATGAACGAAGACTATATTTATTGTTAGAAAAGTGACCTTTCGTGCACAGACTGAATATAAAAAAACGACGGGTTGCACTTCGGGAGTGCCGTCAAAAGTAAAAACTTGAATATTAGCGTTGTGCATTTTTGATATTATGGAATGGTTAGGGAATAATTTTGCACGAATAGCTTTAATTATTACCAGTATGAAATTACTATCATTTATGTGGTAGAATACAATAGTAATTTATTGCGCTTTAGTACACAAACATTCGCGCAAGCACCCTGCGCCGTCTTACGAATTTTCGATCAGGTCACGTGTCCTGACGCGAGTTTAGACGTTTTTATCCATTCCAAAAAAAATGGCAACGCCGCTAAAGAAGTTTTAACTTTAAAAATTGAATAATGTTTTAACATGTTAAAGCCTGTAATATTTAATCGAGTTTCACAGTCGTAAGCATCAAATATCTCTTTCTTTGCTTTCATTGCGGGCTGAAAATCATTTTTCCGTGAAAATAGCTCTACTCAACAAGATATAAAGTGGTTCGTGTACTTCGCAGGGAAGCTAACTTGATATACAACATTTTTTCCCCAATCGTAAACTGCCTAAATGATATCATAAAACGCCTCGAATTATTAAGTTCTTCTGAGATAAGATGTTTAGGCTGTGTTGACTGGGCAAATTTGTTGGCTCTGGTTTTCTTTTTTTTATCAAATATATATTATTTGCTATGAAGAATCAAATTTAGATTTTTAATTAACTATAATTGTTGTTTTCTTTCTCTAATATTATTAAGTTTTCTACTCATGTACGCACATTTTGGTGGATTAAATATTTCTGTAATAAGAAAAAATATTTATTTTAAATAAACTTTTTTGTGAAGATTTTGCACACGAAGGAAGATGACAACTTTATTGTTTATACATTCCTTTTTTTGTGAGAAAGAGACATGTTTTTGTTTTATTTAAATATGTTTATAGAGTCAAGGTAAAAGCCTGTTGTTGATACCTTATACTGTGATAGCAGAAGAATACAAACAAGCTGTTAATAGTTGAAGGCTGTTCAGGGAAACCGATGTGTTATGCAACAAAAATGACAGAAACACTATCTTAAAACTTTAAACGAAATGTTTTTTTTTATGTCATTGGAAGGCAAACAAGCAGACGGGTTTCCTGATGGTAAGAAATTCCCGCCGCCTAGAGACACCAAATGTGGTAATGGTGCGTTGCCAACCAGAGGCCGGGATGTTAGGCCTTGAGCAAAAGTAAGTTTACCGGCTACCACACCCTCCAAACCGGAACACGTCATGACGTTATGGCGGCAGGAATAGGTGAGGCGGTGTTACCAATCCGGGTGAGTCGCTGCGAAACTCTACCACCTAGTCAGATGTCACGGTGTTAGTGACGGCAAGCCTATGCTCGCCTTTTACGAGCTGCCTGGCACAGAAAGGCAGATGGTCTATTCTACAAAGGAGCCCGGACCAACAAGGGGGAAATGTTCTTTGCACTTTTAACGATGCGCAGATAGCACCAAAAGTTCCGCCGGTAAAACAAAGTCAGCGTGAGTTACAAGTTTGATTGTGGACGGCAATGTTTTAACTGCTACTTTAGGCTTCGATGGTTGTTTCAGAACCCCAGCCGATTTTCCTTAGTCCGGTTTTGGGGTAAAGTTGCGTTGCCAACCTGAGGCCGGGATGTTAGGTCTCGAGCAAAAGTAAGTTTACCGGCTACCTTACCCTCAGAACCGGAACACGTCGTGACGTTATGGGTAAGGCGGTGGTACCAATCCGGGCGAGTCGCTGCTAAACTCTACAACCTAGTCAGATGTCACGGTGTTAGTGACGGTGAGCCTATGCTCGCCTTTCACGAGCTGCCTGCCAAGGAAAGCAGATGGTCTATTCTACAAAGGAGCCCGGACCAACACGGGGGAAAAACAATTTTGACAAGTCTGTGTGTATGTGGATATGTGTGCGTGTTTATGTTTATGTATATGTCTGTCTATCATTGGCATGATAACGTTTGTACGGATGGACCGACCGTATTTTAAATAAGAGATGTAAATGGAATTAAAATTAGTTTTTCTATCAAACCTACAAACGAAGTCTACCCGGGCAAGTTGCTGCATTCTACCACAAGAACAAAAACAAATAATTTATTTTCTGTGTAAATGTTTATATAATTAAAGACATAGACCGATAAACATAAAAAGGTGAAGTCATTTAATCTCCTCCTTTTGAAAGTCGGTTAAAAATGGAATTGTTATTGTAATAAACTGATTGAAATGCAAGTCATAAGGTATTTCAAGTTACCAAAGCCGACGATAATGCCTAATAGAGTTACAGGTACAGAACCTTCAGCTGAAATATTGAAAAGTTGGGGAAGGTTGTATAAATTAGGGATGTTTGAAATTCCAGTCGTGTCCGGTTCCCGACCATCCTTTGGTAAATAATAACTCAGGATATAATGAGAACTTTGGATATCCGCATCAGGAAACAATGGAAATGTTTTTTAATCATTACATTAGCCCTTATTCTTTCACTACTAACGCCATATCTAAGAGAAAACTTTGCTTGTCTTTCTTCTTTTAGTTTTTTGTGATAATGGAAGGCCTATAAGCAGACGGATTTCCTGATGGCAAGAAATTCACGCTGCCTAGAGACACCAAAGGTGGCTATGGTGCGTTCCCAATCTGAGAAATCTGTTAGAACTTGAGCATAAGTAAGTTCATCATCATCATCATCAGCCGGAAGACGTCCACTGCTGGAAATAGGCCTCCCCCAAAGAACGCCACAAGTCACGATCACCAGCCGCTTGTAACCAGCGACTCCCCGCGACTTAGACCAGATCATCAGTCCACCGGGTGGGAGGTCGTCCAAAACTACGTTTTCCGGTGCGGGGCCGCCACTCGAGAACCTTTCTTCCCCAGCGGTTGTTGGTTCTGCGAGCAATGAGGCCTGCCCATTGCCACTTCAGCTTGCTGACTCTCTGAACTATGTCGGTTGCTCTCTTTCTCTTGCGGATCACTGAATTACGGATAATATCTCGCAGAGAGACACCGAGCATAGCTCTCTCCATAGCACGAGCGATCTGAGCTTATTAAAGAGTAAGTTCACCCACTACCTTATCCTTTGAACCGCACCACGTTAAAAGCAATCACTGGCGTCATGGTGACAGGGATAGGTAAAGAGGTGGCACCAATACGGTCGAGTCGTTGCGAAAATCACATAGTCAGATGTCATGGTGTTAGTGACCGTAAGCCTATGCTCACCTTTTACGAGGTGCCTGACAGAAAGGCAGATAGATGGTCTTTGCTTGCTACGAAGAATCCCGGACCAACGCAACGAAAATAGGGGTTTGGTATTAAAGTTAAAAAGTAATTAACTTTGAGTTACTTTCACCTGGTATTATAAGTTGGGCAACGGCCTGCCAAACTGAGAATACGTATAAGTTCAAGATACCGCTATCTTATAGCACTAAGGTGCCAATTACTGAAGCCTTACAAAAAAAATCCATAAACAAAATTGCCTCTGTTGAAAAACCTATTCTTGCTAAGTTTTCAGCTTTCAAGATTAATGCATTGCGAGCTCACAGTGAGGCCACAACCCAAAATGTGAGCACAAGATGCAGCTCACGATATTTGCAGTTTAAATGAGTTTGAATTCATTTTTTACTTGAAGTTGAGTTAGCGGCGGCTATTGTTCGTTCACCGGTGGGTGTGGAGAAGTTACCGGTTGCTTTAGTTACCAGTGGGTGTGGAGAGGTTACCGTTGGGTATGATCAGGTTAACGGCGGGTATGGTAAAGTCATCGGTGGGTATTGTGAGGTTACTGATGATTATGCTGAAGTTACTGACGGATATGGTGAGTTTCCCGTTAAATGCCGACGGGTAGGGTGAGGTTACCGGTGGGGATGGTGATGTTACCAGTGGGTCTGGTGAGGTAACTGGTGGGTATAGTGAGGTTACCGTCAAGTATGGTGAGGTTTCCGATGGGTATGGTAAGGATACTGGCGATTATGGTGTGGTTATCGTTGGGTATGATGAAGTTATAGTTGGGTATGGTGCGGTTACCGATGAGTATGGTAAGGTTACTGGCGGATATGGTGAGTTACCAGTGGGTATAAGGAGGTTACCGAAAGTTATGGTGATGTCAAAAGCGGGTATTATGGGGTTAACGGTTAGTATGGTTAGGTTATTGGATTCTTGAAAAATTGGACATGACGTTCATCTCTGTTGTTGTAGAAGCACGTCATATCACGTCTTAATTTAGCTTTTATTTTTTGTTCTCAAAAATAAAATATAATTTAAAATTATTTTAGCGTTATTGTTTTATCCAAAGAGATGCTCGTATATATTTATCTACAAAATTAAAAGATACTTAATATTTCCATTAAAACGTTAAACACCCACAACTCATCTACTTTAGATAATCAAAACGGCGACAAGACAATTAAGAATTCATTGAATAATTATGTTTCACCGTTTCTGTTATTCTCGGCAGCAGCTATTGGAAAGATATTGTTAAGGGAACGAACTTTATGGAGCGCGCATGAAGAATGAGCTACTGTTTGTACAACGCGATAATAATGGTATAATTTATTCAAATCACTCCCTCAAGTGTTTTGACCAAGTATTTTTGAATGAAAGAAAAAGTATCTTCACACTTGTATCCACGGAGTTAGTCAGAGATACAGAGTACCCGCAGTAAGCTGAGGGTAATTATAACCGGTTTTCATCTAACCCATGATAACATGGGTTGACAAAACAAAATTTATCAAACCCGGGACCTCAAGTAGTCAACACTAACACCAGACCTCTTTACCACAAAGACAGATAAAACAATTAAATTAAAAATGGTATTTGTCACTAGCTTACAAGTTACTCTGTAGCACAAATATTACAGAATTATTTCTTAATTACCAGACGTGTTGTCTATGTGTTGTTGAAAAATCTAACTACGTTCGTTCGTTACCGACTATTAACTCGAAACATTTTGTGTAACTATGAGCAACGCTTCGTCACTTTTAGGCAAACTAACAATGATTATATTAACGGATTACGCTTTGTTGATTATAGGATCCTGGCACTATTCGTAAAACGTGACTGCCACAATGTAATGGTCTTTTTATGATTGTCATAATCCTTTATTAGCCTTTTAATAGGAACCATGAAAAGATGTTCGTGCTCTACACGTTATAACCGACTTTGAAAAATAGAAGAGGTTACGTGTTTAAATCATATCCTATGCCTTTAAATGAGCAATTCTTGTATATATACATATAATTGGAATCTCGGAATCGGCTCCAACAATTTTCATGAAATTTAGTATGAAGCAAGGCTCGGCCATCCAGATATTACTTATTTATGTATGTTAATCGATTTCTCCCCCCTAACCACTAGTAAACGGCGAATACCGTCTCTGTAAATTATTTGTACAAAAACGTTGAAAGGCGCCCCTACTGGTAAGTAAGAAAACTAAATTTTTGGGTCAAAATCGCTATAGATTTCGACACTAAATTACCGAACGTAATCATGGTAACAATAACGTAAACTTTGTAACGTAATAATATCAACTTATGATAAAATAAATAAAACTTATGATAAATACTTATGATAAAGGCTTTCAACCGTTTGTGAAAAATCTTATTTTATTGCAAAGATTTCTGAGGTGGTCCTATTGCTATCAAGTATGGGCCTAATGATAGAATCTCAGGGAAATAGTGGAAAACACTTAACTATTGTGTATGGAGACGACTAACTTATTGAAATCGAAATTATAATACAGTAACAAAAAACAACGCACTCTGATCCAAGTTTTCGCTCAAAAAGCGTTCTCCATTTTGGACCACAATATATACTTAACCTATGATTCCGTACGAAAATTTCATACTGTATATTTTGTAAAATATTTATGTTTTGTTCTAATTTTAAGAACGTTATAAATTTATTAATTGTAAACGCCGTTTTGTGAAAGTATAGATAAAAATCAATATACATAAAACATTTTTAAAGGGCATTAAGCAAGGAACAATTTTTGAATTCAACATTCAGTGATATTAATTACTAAATGGAGTGGTATAATGTGGTCACATAAATATTTTTTTCACAATTTTATTAGCAGTTTTGACAGTGCATGAAACACTTTAATTTCACTAAGTTCAAAATAGCCGAGAGAAATAAAAGCGAAGCTAGAGATGTTACGAGCGGAACACTAGAATATCGTAACATAACCCTCATTCATCTGTTATCTGTTTCAAGGACCGTTTCACTAATATTGAGACGGTTAAGTAACTCTGAGTAATTGCTCTGTTGTCGAACATTAATAACAATAATAAAACAAGGTTATTGTGGGCTGGAGTAAATACACTTATGTTTACCGTACACAAGGGGGCGCTACATAATTACTGGGTTTGCGGGAAACTGTTCGAAGTCGCGTGCTCACCTGTGCTGAGCAAATTGACTTCATATACGCCGCGAAACGTCGAGCACCCTCGTCGCTGCCGTTCGACTCAACGTTTACTCTAAATTTAACAGTGTGACGCTTTTGAAGTTCCATTGTAAATTGTCTTATTCATTCAAATTATTTATTCATGGGATAGCTCTTGTAAGATGTTTATTTCTAATTTTTAACAGACTCCAAAAAGGGGGATTATCAATTTGACTTTTTGTATGTTTCTTACGATTACTATGCCAATTACTAACTAATTTTTGTAATTACTATTTTGAAATAGGTAGTATGGTGGTATTTGAGTTATACCTACTTAAAATGCATGTTTTTTTGGACGTTGACGACATCATCGACGATTATTGTGTTCGTATTGGTCGAGAACATATTGGGATTGTATGTTTTTTTATATGATAAGACAGCGAGCATGCACATAGCTTATCTGATGGTTGGAGTCAACGTTGGTCAGTTTCAAGGATATGATAGATGCTATCCTAGGATGTCTTGTGTAATGGTTATGAACTTTTGTCCAAATTCGACAAGAAAATAGTGGGTTCTGCCGTTAAGCCAGCAGGAAACCATTGTTATGTAGAACTAAATATGTAGTAACTAGCTGCGCCCCGCGGTTTCACCCGCGTAAGTCCCAATCCCGCGGGAACTCCGGGATAAAAAGTAGCCTATATGTTATTCTGGGTCTTCAGCTACCTACATACCAAATTTCATCGTAATCGGCTTTGTAGTTTTTGCGTGAAAGAGTAACAAACATCCATACATCCATACATACAAACTTTCGCATTTATAATATTAATAGGATAGGATTATCTTAAAAGACCATTTGTCAATATTTTGTTTATAGATTCCGCAGCCTTGTTTTGATATTTTTTTTTTGAAATTGTCCACATCACGTCACTCACGTCAATTCATCACGTCAATTTTGTGGAACGGTGTCTTACGTTAACGTAACGTTCAAATTTACATTATCGTAAGAGTATATTAAAGTACACGTCACCGTTCTGCAACGTTACATTATTAACTATAAACAGCTTTTAAAATAAGGATTTTAACAAAAAGTGATAAAATATTGCCTCTGTGGTCTAGCGGTCCGGGTATTGGACTTTACTGCTAGAGGTCTCGGGTTCGAATCCCGGGTCGGCCAACAATTTTCTAATAAAAAAATGTTGGCCGGAATTGGAAATGTGCCCGGTTGGCGCTGGGTTGCCACCTATCACATTGTGGGACTTAGTGTCTTCGGCTAGTCGTGGGTGCCCTGGTTGTGCCTCTGCCTACGTCTTCGGGGATATGGGCGTGAAGATACTTTTTTTTTGATAAAAATAATTAAGATTTCTTTTTTGATGACATTGGATAGCAAGCAAGCAGACGGATTTCCTGATGGTAATAAATTCACGCCGCCTAGAGACATCCAAGTTAACCAGAGGCCTTAGGCCAGATGATAGGCCTCAAGAAAAAGTAAGTTTATCGGCTACCTTATCCAAACCGGATCATGTCAACGACAAGCACTGACGTTAAGGCACGTTAGCCTCTGATTTAGCAGTTTGACCTTGAATAATAGAAAAATGTTTCAGTAAAGCAAATTTTAAATTGTAAAGCATGTAACAAAATACGTCTATTATAATGGAACAGCTTAAAGTTTGAAACATTCGTTTCGCTCATGAGATTTCTTGAACCGAATGAAATATGAAAATTAAAAGTTACACGGTATACAACATTCAGAGAGCGTAAAAGTTGGTACAACAGACTTTATAACAATCTTGAGCACATATAGCATACAGTTAACTATTAAGTACGTAAATAGCATATAGTTCTCTCATTTCTTTTCATTTTTAACC
>NJDD01001886.1:51738-62232 GCA_002245505.1 Calephelis nemesis
AAACCCGTTTTCCTTGGTCATGGCATCACGCGTGAATGGCTGGACCGATTTCACTAATTTTTTTGTTGTTGTATTTGTTATTATTAGGAGAAGGTTCTTACGGAAAAAAAAATTAAGAAAATCTCTCAGAAATATTGAAAAATATACATTTAATTTGCATATTTTATAAAACGCTTGTAATGTCAATGTCATTAACAGCCATAGACTATATTGAAAGAGCATCGTTTGTTCGGAAACGTAATAACATTTTAATTTTTCCCATACAAACTAAACGGGCGGTACGTAGGCGGGCCGGAGCAGCTAGTTTTACATAATTTTTAACACATCGTGTCACAATCTCGTTTAGGTGAATAAAAATTTATATATTTATTATTATTAACTCTCTATTGTACACAACAGATCGGCCCATCCGTTCAAAAGTTATGATGCCACAGTCAGATACACACAAACAACCAGTACCATTTTTCGCCCCTTTTTCGTCGGGGCTTAAAATCTTCTGATTTTTCCCCGTGTTGGTCCGGGCTCCTTTGTAGAATAGACCATCTGCCTTCCTTGCCAGGCAGCTCGTAAAACGCGAGCATAGGCTCACGGTAACTAACACCGTGACATCTGACTAGGTGGTAGAGTTTAGCAGCGACTCGCCCGGATTGGTGCCACCGCCTTACCTATTTCTACCGCCATAACGTCCTGACGTGTTCAGGTTCGGATGGTAAGGTAGCCGGTATACTTACTTTTGCTCGAGGCCTAACATCCCGGCCTCAGGTTGGCAACGCACCATTACCACCTGTGGTGTCTCTAGGCGGCGTTAATTTCTTACCATCAGGAAATCCGTCTGCTTGTTTGCCTTCCAATATCATAAAAAAAAATACAGAAGCCTATCCGTGATACAATACCAGCGGGTAATTCTAAAATCTCTAAAGGCTATGTAGTGCAAGTTGCTCATTATGTTACCACGTGACTCGGAACCCTCGTCTGGTCCTCCATGGTCGATTTACACACGTTTCTTCATTAACGGCTCATTTCCTACCATCTGAACGTTCGTGTCGCTTCAATGGAATGCCATTTCGTAGATAGCTTTCCAATATTTTCCAACGACCGTTGTTTTTAACCTACTTCAAAAAGGAGGAGGACGTTCATTGCCTGTTTTGTTGTATATGTAGTTGTAACCTGATTTCAATTATTTATTGTTCTTTGTAAAGTAGGTAATTCGGAGGTGGTTCCATGTAAATTTGATTTAGGTCCGACAAGTGTTTTTGAGTTGTCACTACATAGTATAAAACAAAGTCGCTTTCTCTGCCCTTATGTCTCTTTGTATGCTTAAATCTTTAAAACTACGCAACAGATTTTAATGCGGTATTTTGTAATAGATAAAGGGGTTGAAGAGGAAGATTTTTGTAAATACATTTTATACCCGTGCAAAGCCGAGGCGGCCCGCTAGTGCTTGATAAAAGACGTTTTGAATTCGACGGTATTTTTGTATGTTTGTTTCGCGATTACTCAGTAAATAAGAAACCAATTGTAATGGTTCTTTTCAGGATCATGAGTTCCGAGGTGTTTGGAGTTCGAATCCAATTAGTTCATAAATTTAGTTATTAAATTTTAACTTTTTCCAATAAATATTATAGTTAACCTATTTATTAAATTTATTTAAATAGCAAATAATAAAATTTATTTATTTATTTAATTACAGTTTACTCTGTGGTCTAGCTGTTCAAGTGTTGGACTTGACTGCATGAAGTTCCGTGTTCAAATCCCGGGTGGGGCAACAAAAAGAAAATTTGGTTTTTCCAATTTCTTAATAAAAAAAATGTTGCTCAGGATTGGGTTACATACCCGGTTGCCACCTATCACTATTGACTTTGGGTCTTCAGTTAGTCGTAGGTGCCCTGGGTGTGCCTCTGCTTACCACTGCCAGATACTTTTTTTAAGCTATAAATACTATAGTGAAGTTAGTCTATGCTAGTGTGGATATGAAACATTTATCTAGTATATGAGACAACACTATTGATTTCCCAGTGGTGAAAAAATGGAGTAGTTTATTAAAGAAGAATTAATTATGAATATGAAGAAATATGGCGAAGTGAGCAAAGAATTTGACATCTACACAATTAAAAAAAAAAGATTATGGAATGAAATACAAGTATAGCTTTCTCGATGATAAGAAACAACCGTGGTATATCATAGATGTTATAGGTGTTGTATATGTGTCGCTGTCCTTTAATAAGAGTGTTATTTCCCATGGCCAATTTATATGTATACCGGTCATCCCATAACGTGGACCGGAACAGGACAATAAGAAACACTGCAGTTATGGCGGCAGGAATAGATTAGGCGGGGGCTCTATCTGGACAAGTTTTTACATAACTCTATCAACATTGAATTTGTTAGTAAGCTTAGTTAAGCTTGCCTCATAATAGCTGTTAGGAAGGAAGATAGATGGTCTTTGCTATCTGGATACTTACAAGATGAGATTTTTTTTATGAAATTGGAAGGCAAACAAACAAACGGATTTCCTGATGGTAAGAAATTCTCGCCGCCTAGAGACACCAAAGGTGGTAATAATGCGTTGCCAACCTGAGGCCTGGATGTAAGGCCTCGAGCTAAAGTAAGTTTACTGACTACCTTACCCTCCAAACCGGAACACGTCATAACGTTATGGCGGCAGGAATAAGTAAGGAGGTGGTACCAGTCCGGGTGCGACGCTGCGAAACTCTATCACCTAGTCAGATGTCACGGTGTTAGTGACGGTAAGCCTGTGCTCGCCATTAACGAGCTGCCTGGCAGGAAGGCAAATGTAAAATTTAATTCATTTAGATAAAATTTAACGTAACATTGATTTCATTAATTGATTAAAAAGGGGCCCAAAACATTTTATGCTTCAAAATTATGCCCAAGATTATAATGCCGAACTTACTCTTAGGTAGGAAGTTTTCACCTGAAGTGTTTAAATATTGAAAAAGAATATGTATTTGAAAGTTTGACTCTCACCTAAGTTTCTTCGTTAAATAATTACTCTGCATACCGTGAACGTTGAACAAAGAAATATACATCTACTTATATAAAATCAATTGCTGTTCGTAAGTCTTGCTTTCAACCGATTTGGCTAATTTTGGTTTTGTGTACTTGTTCAAGTCGAGGAAAGGCTTAAAAGTAAGAAAAGGGAAAAAACCACGTGTTGGTTCGGGCTCCATTGTAGAATAGACTATCTGCCAACCTGCCGGCAGCTCGTAATAGCGAGCATAGGCTCACCGTCACTAGCACCGTTACATCTGACAAAGTGGTAGAGTTTCGCAGCGACTCGCCCGGATTGGTACCACCGCCTTACCTATTCCTGCCATAACGTCATGTCGTTTTCCGGTTCGGAGAGTAAGGTAGCCGATAAACTTACTTTTGCTCGAGGCCTAACATCCCGGCCTCAGGTTGGCAACGCACCATTATCATCTTTGGTGTCTATAGGCGACGTGAATTTCTTACCATCATTAAGACCGCCTAATTGTTTGCCTTCCAGTATCATAAAAAAACTAGGGAAGACAACATTTAGATTTTTCCTATACAAACTGAACGGGTGGAACTAGTAAATTTGGACAAGTTGCTGTAGTAGTATAAAATTTAATTAAGCTTCAACACTTCGTAGGACGTCAGAGCAAATTTATTATCCGAGTAAATCCTTCATTTTGCCATCTCAAGTGCAGATCACACATGTCGCAGGGGCACAGCTGGCAGTACATTAATTTTGGAGAGCGCATCTTTTGGCAGCGAAATTCCAGCTCACCACTTCACAGCACATCGAGAATAAGCCGTTCATTAGCTAAAGGAGCAATTTATAATATACAAGCAGCCCGACCGTGCTTCACACGGATGGACAAACTTTGAATTGTTCTTAGAAATAACGTAGCCTATGTCCGTCAGCGACAATGTCTGATTTTTTATATCTCCTCTGTGGTCTAGCGGCCCGGCCTCGGACATGATTTCTGGAGGTGGGTTCGATTCCCGGGTTGGGCAAGAAAAAATATTAGAAGATGTATATTTTTATTTTTCTGACAAAAGTAACGTTGCCCGTGATTGGTGAATGCCCGTTGAATATGTGACTATTTGCCGATAGGTTTGTCACTTATCTTAGGCTATAGGCTTCGGACTTGACTTCTGTATATTTTCTAATAAAAGTAACGTTGCCAGGGATTGGATATGTATCCGGTTGGGAATAGGCTTGCCATCTAAGACACTGTAGGACTTCTTTACTTCGGCTAGTCGTGGGTGCCTTGGTTGTGCCTCTGCCTAGGTCTTCGCTGACATGGGCGTGACGATACTATTATTAATTATTATTATATAATTATTAGTTTAAGGCGCCAACTTCAAAACTATTAGTAAATAGCATATATAAATAATATGGTAGTAGGTATATGTATAGGTAATTAATATTAAATCTTTATTTGGTTCCGGTACAAAGGTAAGGTAAACTTACTAAGGTTGACAACGCACCATTTCTACCTCTTGGTGTCACCAGGCGGCGTGAATTTCTTACCATCTGAAAATCCGTCCGTTTGTTTGTATTCCAACATCATAAAAAAAATCTTGACGTCGATTGTTCATATCCTCCCGTTCTTCCAATATCACACATATTGATAGAAAAATAGTTTTCCGATATTTTCTTCGATCGTTGTCTTTTACTTTGAAAGGTTAAGCATCGCCGTCTATTCTATGAGACATTTTGAATTTAGTTATGGTTAGGACGTGACCACAGAGTAACTTTTTTATAACTGAATTACTCTCTTCTGATAATTGACTGTTCAAAGCGCCAGTGATCAGTGTTTTTTTACGTTTCTGTTAAGTAAAAAGTAATTAAACTCTGTGCATTTGCTAACCAAAAGCTTAAAACGACAGACTACTTTGTTTCTTACATTTATTTATTCAGTTCTTGTTGAAATTTTATCACTATGATAAATCACTTTAGACTTTGACAATGTGTTACATTTTCATTCTGTGTCATATGTTTACATTACTTAAAAGTTATCTTCACGCTCATTTCCTTCAAAAGGGTAGGTATACAGAACCGGGGCACCCATGACTAGTCGAAGACACAAGTTTCCTTCAATGTGACAGGTGGCAAGCTTAACGCCAACCGGGCATATCTCCAATCTCAGGCCACTTTATTTTTATTAGAAAATTGAAAATACACATGATTTGATGGCACCTTTTTCTTTTTTTTTATGATATTGGAAGGCAAACAAGCAGACGGATTTCCTGATGGTAAGAAATTCACGCCGCCTAGAGACACCAAAGGTGGTAATGGTGCGTTGCCAATCTGGGGCCGGGATGTTAGGCCTAGAGCAAAAGTAAGTTTACCGGCTACCTTACACTCCGAACCGGAACACGTCATGACGTTATGGCGGCAGGAATAGGTAAGGCGGTGGTACCAATCCGGGCGAGTCGCTGCCAAACTCTACCACCTAGTCGGATGTCACGGTGTTAGTGACGGTGAGCCTTTGCTCGCCTTTTACGAGCTGCTTGGCAAGGAAGGCAGATGGTCTATTCTACAAAGGAGCCCGGACCAACACGGGGGAAAATTTGAATTACACTTGCATATTCTTGTGTTTAGTCAGATGATATTATAGTCATACAATCAAAATCATTTTTAACTCACATGAAGAAAGGGGGTTCAAGCCTAATCTAAAACTTGCTGTCCAAGATTGATATTTTGATCGACTTTTATATACAGCATGATTTTTTTATCACCATCCAATTTTTTTCTGGGCATAAAGTATCTATAGATAAGTCCATTTATGAAAAAAAAATAGGTATCTAGCAGGTAGCTATCTAGCATGTCAGAGCACCCAGCGCGTAATATTTGCGATGTCATATCTTAATATTTAGTATTGAGGGATACTTAAAGAAAAAACACGTATTTAATAATTTTCACTTAAAATCAACATATTAAAATTTGGATGGTGATTAAAAAGTCACAAACATCCTGTATACTGGCGGCGGATACGCAGCTATCCTGCGGATTGCTTACATCTTTAGATATATATTATTAACATTGGACGTAAGTCGATTAGTGTGCCAATAACTAACAGATTTTATTTGGAAAGGTAGGTTATGATTCCGAGGTGGCACCATCAAGTGTTCATAATATTAAAAAATCAAGGAAACATACAAATCGCAACGTGGTAATGAAATTGGAGGCGGTTTTTTGGTAAAATTATTCCTAAATTTTCTGAAAAAAATTAAGTCCAAAAATAATTTATTATACAAACAAATTGTCCTCACAAAATATATTGCCACAATAAAACAAGAATTCGAGAGGCACGGTGTAGGGGACACCTGATGCTTAACATTTTAATATTTTATGAATAACTGCGTCTGTAATGAAAATCCATGAAAGTAATTTAAATGAAAAGAAAATGAACCTTTTATGAATTTTAGGTCACAGTAATTACTGTGAGAGTCTTTTATTTTCTAACGATCCTTTTGAGTTTTAACGTTACAACTTTAAATATCTATGTAGACATATTAAAACTGTGAAAGAGTGAATTCTGTACATTGAAGATATTTAAGAATAATTAAATCATAATAAAACGACCTAGTCCCAATATGTAGGTTATCTACGTATACGGAATTAAGTGTTTTTATCGATTTTCCTGAGATTCAATTATCAAAGAATCTCATCACCCGGACTTGGTGGTAATGGGAGTATACTCCTACCAATGGGCAATTCGAGTATTACCTCGAAACAACGGTCTTTCAATTATAAAAAAAAAATAAACATCATAATGAAATAAATAAAAATATAAAAACTTTAAATATCTATATAGACATATTAAAACTGTGAAAGAGAGAATTCTGTACATTGAAGATATTCAAGAATAATTTAATCACAATAAAGCGACTTAGTTCCAATAAGTAAATAAATAAATATCTCTGGACAAGTCACACAAATTGAATCTAACCCCAAAGTAAGCAAATTATATGCTTGTGTTATGGGTGTTAGTCAACGATACTAATACATAGAAATACTTAAATACTTAAATAGATACCAGAATAAATTTAATAAACACCCAGACCCGGAAATGCAGACATCTAAATGTTCGTCGGAACGTCGAACGTCGGGAATTGAACCCGAGCCTCGCGGTTGGTCGATGTAGTTAGGCGTGTACGCTAGTCACTTGACCAACGAGGCGGTCAAATAGAACCTTGCCGCCAACGAGGTGGCAGTAGATCATTCACGTACACGAAATTAAGTATTTTTATAAATATGCACGTTGTTTGGAGTTAACACTTGTACTTATCCACTGTATACTTTATTTAACACTTTCTGCTACTTTCTAGCCAACCGGTTTCACTGTTTACAGCACCATCAGGGCTTTGAAACTCCCTCTCCCCCTCCCTCTTTGAAACTCTTTCAAAGCCCTGATGATGCTGTACACATACAAATGCGTGGGGCATTTGACACATGCAAACAAATAAATTGATGATAATGATAAAATATCACAGTTGGTACACAAACTATATTCATAAAGTTTGAAAACAAAGTAATATATCTTAATAAATGAAGATGGCGTTCTTATCAAAAATATATTAAACTTCATAATTGTCGAATTTCGACCAATTGGCGACCACTAGTGTATTTAAATACCGATACGAACGAAGGGCTAGCGTACTCATCCAACACCACCGGCTAATCGGGAATCTCAGTTCCATTCACGACGGGGACAGGTAAGCCTGGGATTCGAGTCCAAACGGGCATATGTGTTACGCTATAACATCTATAACACAAGTATATAATTTGCTTACTTTCAACTTGTTCAATTTGTGTCATTTCTCTAGAGAAATTCATTCATCTATACCTATATATGAGTGTTTTAAAAGCGCGTATTGCTTCAGAAATCGCAACCGCAGCAGGCGCGGCTAAAACTTCGTCATGTAGGTAATATAGGGAAAATTGAGTTCATATAAAACGTTGCGAAACGTCGAGCACTCTCGTAGCTCCAGTTCAACTCAATTCATTTACTACAAATTTTGCGGTAAACGCTTATAAATTATTTATCGCAAATTTGCATAGACTAATTTTGTTGATGCTTTTTTATTAAAATATTGTTATATATAAAAAATATTGTTTAAAATATGTAAACGAATGTAATTATGACTATTAATAGGTAGGAAAGCTATAGTATTACTGGAGGTTACACTCTAAACAAAAACTTAATATAATTTCCAAATATTGCTGTATATCTCTAATATACTGGACTTTCTTTAATTTGGACTTTGTCAAATGACATCACAAGACTCTGTAAAAGAGATGCCGATACATTAAAGTGAGTCAGCAATATTTGGAAATGACATTAGTGGGGTTACCATATGCTCTTAAAACAATATTATTTCTATAATACTAATTGGCATCGGAGAATGCCAACTTTATGACGTGTATCATAAAGTTGTCTATGTAAGTGAAAAAAGTATCTTCACGCCCTTAACCCCAATAAGACTAGCAGAGGCAGAACCAGGCCACCAACGACTAGCCGAATACACTAAACTTCACAATGTTAGAAACGGCAAGCCTAGATATAAGCCAAACAGACACATCTAAACCCAGGTAACGTTATTTTTGTTAGGAAATTGAAATTATGTATTTTCAATTTTTTTCTTTTTGTTGTTGACTGACCAGCGGAATGAACCTCTTAACCTCTAGAAGTCAAGTCCGACGATGGACCGCTAGACCACAGAGGCGACATAATTGTAAGTATTTAGCAATATGGAAATAACATTGCTATGAGCGATCATAGTAGGGCGCTGACATGATAGGGGCCAGGATGTTAGAAGTGTAACCTCCAGCAGTGATAAAGCTTTATGGGTACACCGCAAAACTGGAATAAATTTTGTTTTTTTTCTATCCTCACTTTAATTGCATAGCACTCTACCACCAATTTTCTTGTTGGCTATGACCTATAAAACCTAGCTCTTCTCTTACGAGGTTTAAAGGTAGGCAGATGACCAATTCCTCACAGTGGACGTGGGCCATCACGGGGAGAATAACGGCGAATGTAGATATAACTGCAAATGTACATGAATGTAATTGTGAATAGGATTTTAATTAAAATTATAATTGATTATTTAAATTGAATCATAATTTTATTAGTATTTCAGGTGAAATTTATTAATTGAAATTCCAGTACTAATGAGTTACATATAAAAGGACTGAAATATCATTTTAAATATAATTTGAAGTCCAACGCTTTTCATACATTTTAATTGGCAGTACGTTGAGTTCATTACAGAAAAAAGATAGCAGGAACTAACAGTAAAATAAGTTTGATTTAGTATGATAAATTACTTGTATACAATTGATTTTATATTAGCTACTATCATAATGTTGAAATTTCCGCGACCGACTAACCTTCACACTGCCCTGTCACGCACTGGTGTGACGGTAAAGAAAAAAATTACTTACTTTCACATTATGTGAAGGACTGCAAAATAAATTTCTGACCATTACACTGTTTAGATTTGAGTACTTTTTCCTTACGTTCCCACTAAAGATGTGGAATAACCTTAACATCGTTTAACTTTACGAATTATAATTAATAGATCTCTTTTTTAAATACTAGATGCACATCATTTAGATAGTTAGTTTTATTTTTGATAGTTTAAGATAGTTTTGTTGCAGTAAAACTACAAAAATAAAATTGAATTCAATTTAAGTAAGTCATACGTTCATCCTAAGGTATCCAGAAATAAGTATTTTCCTCACTTTTCGTAAGATTCCATGGTCAGATCCAGAGTTTGTGACAATAGGATCACCTTCGAAGTACAGAATAAAAAATAAATCAGGTTTAGAAATGACGGAGAAATTGATTCACCTACTTAAAAAAATATCGAAGTCGAACATATAACCTCCTTTTTCTAAAGTCAGTTAAAATACGATACAGACACGAGATTTAAAAAATATTATGGGGGAAAGAATGAAAAAGGAAAATTTTATGAAGAGCTACTTTTTGTATCCAAATTTACTGACTTTTTGGAAATTGGCCGTTAGTTACATAACGCGATAGATGGCAAGCCAATCGCCAACCGGGCACATACAGTCGGGCAACGTTGATATTATTACCAAAATTAAAAAAAATCAATTTTCGCTTTTGGTTTCCCGACAAGGAACTCTGGGAAATCCGAGACTCCATGAAGTCAAGTCCAACACCGGTTCAATAGAACACAGAGGCGGCAAATAGTGTTAACACAGATAAATTAAGAAAAATATGTTAATTTTTTTTTTATCATTGTTTCGGTAATAAACTTGTTTCAATTGTAATTTTAGGTCATAGATATCTTGTTTTGACAGATACTTCCAACTCCTTTTAAGTAACGTTACCACCAGAAGAGGTGCCTGTTCTTCGCTATTTTGTACTATCAACTACTAATGTGTGTAGAATAGACCATAATATTCATCCTTGACTGGTAACTTGTAAGATCGAAACATAGGTTAAAGTTAGGATTGTTGTTTTT
>NJDD01001886.1:62244-80145 GCA_002245505.1 Calephelis nemesis
GGTAGTTGCACTCTACCGCCACTCGTTGGTAAAAAACACAATGTAGTAGAATATGATGGTATGATTAAATAACTTCTAAAAAAAGCATCTTCACGACCATATCTCCGATAGTGTAGGCAGAGGCAAAACCAGGGCACCCAAGACTAGCCGAAGACACAAGTCCCATAATGTGATAGATGGCAGACCTATCGCCAACCGGGCACATTTCCTATCCCGAGCAACATTATTTTTATTAGAAAATTGGAAAAACCCAATTTTCTTTTTTGTTGCCCAACCCGGTACTCGAACCCGGGACCCTCATGTAGCCAAGTCCAAAAACTGAACCGCTAGACCACAGAGGCGACTAAATAACTTCTAACACATATTTTCTAATAATAACTCAAATTTAATTCATTTCATTTCAAAACTTGGCCAAATGGAGGTCCAATATCTCACGTATTCTAAACTTAGAACAGTGGGGCACCCATAACATCCATGGTGTCTATAACCACTATTGTCTCAAACCAGTCAGTTAGCTCTCTATTTTATATCATGATGAAATCCAAAAGGCATAACTTCTTAGTTTGTTATAAATCTAGATTATAGATGGATATTAACTAGCAACATATTTCAAACTTCCTTGACTGTTGTGATACATGTGCTTCTCTAACTGCGACTAATTAAACACGATTTATGATTTCTTACGTTTAATGTATTTTTAATGTAATTAAAATTGAACACGGAGATTGACTGCAAGGTACTGATAGGATTATACTAAGACTAAGATCCAAACCTAAGTCGACCTTCACCGAGCTGCTAATAAGATGAAACTAATAATAAATTCTTCAGTATATTATAAAATAAATGAAAAGTTGCCTGAAAGTCTTGGACCGAGTATTTTTTTACGCAATTTTTTTGGTCATCAAATGTTACTATTTAAGATAATAATAAAATTGTATCCAGACTAAAAGTGTTATAGTTAAATTGCCTATTATTTAACTGGGTTACCAGGTAAGAACAGGTATGCCGATACCAGTTACTTTCAATTAATTGGATGATTAAAAAGTTATACCATTGTAATATCGGTTATTTTATTGCAAACGTTAAATAGAGTCGCCTGCAAAAAATCGGATTAAAATAACGTATTTTTTTGGAAATTTTATTATCTGTCAACGACTTTTAGATGACCCATTTTTAAATATTATGATAATCATGCACTTAATTACTATAATTAAAATATGTTTCAGTCTATTATCAGCTCGATTTAGGTCGATGAATGTTTGAATCTTCATTTTTTTAATCTCATATTAATGAAATGTACCTAATACAAAAATTCTTACTAGAAAATTAAAACAAAGAAGTTTTAATCATTTTATACATTGTATAGTTGATAAAAAATGAAAATAATGTATTTTCCACTTTATATTTTTTTATTATTCATGTTTTATATTTTTTCCCCATGTTGGTCCAGTCTCCTTTGCAAAATAGACCATCTGCCTTCATGCCAGGCAGCTCGTAAAAGGCGAGCATAGGCTTACTGTCACTAACACCGTGACATCTGACTAGGTGGTAGAGTCTCGCAGCGACTCACCCGAATTGGTACCACCGCCTTACCTATTTCTGGCGCAATAATGTAAGCGCTTGCCGTTGACGTGTTCCAGTTCGGAGGGTAAGGTAGCCGGTAAACTTACTTTTGCTCGAGGCCTAACATCTCGGCCTAAGGTTGGAAACGCACCATTTCCACTGGAATCAGGAACATCAGGAAATCCGTCTGCTTGTTTGACGTCCAATATCATAAAAAAATAGCGTAGTGTAAATCAAATTATTCCATTATAGAGCAGGAAGTAATTAACGAGCGAACATATTTCAAGCTTCCTTTGCAGTTGTGATACATGTGTTCGCTAACTAATACTCATTAAATTCACACCATTTGACACCGCTTGCCTTAATCATTGTACCAATATCCTAATACTCCCAGACAGCATTTACATACTTATTCGTTTACCAATAAATAAAAATATGATATTGGAAGGCAAACAAGCAGACGGATTTCCTGATGGACACCAAAAGTGATAATGGTGCGTTGCCAACCTGAGGCCGGATTGTTAGGCTGCAAGAAAAAGTAAGTTTACCTTACCCTCCAAACCGGAACACGTCATAACGTTATGGCGGCAGGAATAGGTAAGGCAGTGGTACCAATCCGGGTGAGTCGCTGCAAAACTCTACCACCTAGTCAGATGTCACGGTATTAGTGACGGTTAGCCTATGCTTGCCTTTTACGAGCTGCCTGGCAGGAATGCAGATAGTCCATTCTGCAAAGGAGCCCGGATCAACACGGGGATCTACTTACTTATTTGTTCACTAACAAAATGTACTTGATAAGATAGTGTTAGTACATATTTTTTAGGATACAGAAACTTGATGCATTGTGCTGGCAATGGCCGATTCATAAATTGACCGTTGGTCGAAGGTTTAGGGTAGACGATTGACATAACTACGTGGCTAGTCGGCAAATGCAAATTGGGTTGGATTCATGACCGGGGCACACATTTAGGTGATAAATAAATATTTCTGTATACGTAATGTCTATATTTCTGTATCTTTCTGTGTTTTTCTTTCTAATATTATCATACTGCATCATCATCATCACCATCAGCCGGAGGACGTCCACTGCTGGACATAGGCCTCCCCCAAAGAGCTTCTCAGGACAAGGTCACCAGCCACTTTCACGAGATCATCAGTCCACCGAGTGGGAGGTCGTCCAACACTACGTCCTCCGGTACGTAATTACAGTCATACTTCTTACAGTTTCATACTTTAAATTTAATTTAATACTACAGCATAAACACCCAATAAATAATAGTTTTCAGTATAAGGTTGCCTGGTTTCATACATTCGAAGTATCTACTAAGTACCAACACTATCTCATTCTATGTATTTTTTCAGCGAAAAAATAAGTAACGTCTGGCATACCAGGATCTCGGAACACAAGTTTAATATTCACATTAATACTTGTAAATTAAGTGAATTAACATTAATTATGTTTACCGTAATCCTAAGAATAACTTAATGAAATTAATAATGTATATAAAATGTAGTTTCAAAAAAAGTATTTCGTGATTAAAGACTCAAAAAGATAAAAAAGAGACTTTATTGAATTGGAATAAAAAGAACAGCTAGATTTTATAGTTGAAGCAAAAGAAGTAGGAGATTTTCAATTCGGACATATGTTTTTTTTAAATTATTTTTGTATGGTTTGTAATTGATTACTAAGCCCAACCGATTTTGATGGTAATTTTTAAAAAGATAGGCCGTGATTCCGGGGTAGTCCCATATTAGTATTATTATGATCCAACTAGTGGTGTTGGACAATTGTCACTAAGAAACTACTTCCAAGATGTTGATAAAATGTATGTTAGACAATTTTGGAAAAGTTTGCTTTTACGAGGGGTACCCAATAAAATAGTTGGTGTTGGTTTTTGCAGTTTACTGTTAAAGCCCGGTGAAGTTGTAAAAACCGCGAGGTTGGCAACACATTAGTCATTCCAAAAAAAGATTGATTATTTAGGGTAATGATCTCCAAAACCGAAACATGACAGTACTGAATTTATGACGGTAGAAATAGATAAAAATACTGGTTTTAAACCACCCAGTTTAGTATAAGTTCTAACATCTTCTAAACTTTAAAAGAAGACGTTTCTTAATATTTCCGAAAGAATATGTTCTAGGATAGACAGACGTGTAAAGCTTTTAAGTGTTATGTATGTAAAAACTAGCCATATTTTTAAATCTTTTTAAAAATTGGTGCTTTAAGATAGGAACTTTAAATATTATTAAAAGGTTAAATAGGGGATTAAAGTCTGAATGAAATTGACCACCTCGTTGGCCGAAAAATTACCGTACAAGCTTATTCTCCGAGACTCTGGTTCGATTACTGATGGGGGCAGGTATTTGAGTGATGGACCTAGAAGTTTGCATTTTCTGTTTTGGATGCATATTAAACTTATAACAGGTTACATGTAACTAAATTTATAACCAACTGTGTGGCTGGTCGGTAAAGGCAAATCGGATTCAATACCTGACAAGAGCAAATAATATTTATGTGATAAATATCGAGATGTTTATGTTTCTATGTCTTAGCGTGTTTATTAAACTTAGTCTGGTATCCTTTTAAGTACTTCTTCGTATTAGTGTCGGTAAAACTTGTAACTAAGATAAGAAGCGTCTCGGTTTGTTGCTAAGAACCTTCTCGATTAACGGCCAATGTTAATAATATATTTCTAAAGATGGATTTCAAGCAATCTAGATAGCTGAGTATCCGCCGGCCTATCCTATACATAATTGCCATAGTTATCCTGTCCACAGATATATTATTGGCAAGCGATAACATAAAAATGGATCAAAATATCAATCTTCGACAGCAAGATTTGGATTAGGATTGATTATTAACATTGGCCGTTAGTCAGCTTTCCATGAAACAATCCGCGTCGAAATCGGTCCATCCGTCTACAAGTTATGATGTCATAAACATACATGCATAAACACACACAATCTAGAAGTGTAACACAAAACCTCTTCTTTTCTAAAGTCTGTTAAATATACCATTAAATACCATTGTATTTAATGGTATAAAGGACACACAAACATTCAGTGTTTTTTTTATTTTACGCTCATATCCTCGAAGACGTAGGCAGATGCACTTCCAAGGCACCCATAACTAACCGAAGACACTAAGTCTTACAATGTGATAGGTGGCAAGACAACCGGACACCGAGCATCGTTTTTTTTTTATTAGGGAACTGGAGAAACCGAATTTGGTTTTTGTTGTCCGACCCGGAAATCGAGCCAAGGACCTCATGCAGCCAAGTCTAACACCTGGACTGCTAGATCACAAAAACTTTGCTTTCAAAAAACTATTTTAAACGTGTTAAAAAGCATATTGAAAAAGCAAGTCTATTACATTTAATTTTCATTCACTACAAAGGCTGGTTAATTATCCGAGCTTACCAAGGAGCTTTCAGCATCTAATTATGTAAAGGGTTCATAAGTATATCAAAGCGATTTAGCTAATCTTACTGGCGCTAACTTCAGCTGATGCTTAACAAACATGGAGGCGGAAATAAGTGGCTTTCGCGATATTAAAGCAAACACCTTAATGCTTAGGGCTAATTGGCGCAATTTTTTATTTTTTGTAAGTTCGATTTTTTTGTGTTAAATCTATACTAATATTATAAAGCAGAAGAGTTTGTTTGTTTGAACGCGCTAATCTCAGGAACTACTGGTCCAATTTGAAAAAATATTTTAGTGTTAGATAGCCCATTTGAGGAGGAAGGCTTTAAGCTATATTTTTTGCGGATAAAGTCGCGGCCGGAAGCTAGTGTCTAATAAGACTACAGACTTTTCGAACTGAAATAAACTTTGCTTTTACACATATGAGGTGGTAAAGATGCATACAGGAGAGGCTCAGTTTTTAGCTTTTTTGGAGAGTAAATTTTCTGGTTATTGTACCCACTCACGCTAGAACAAGATTGGTGTCACCAACGCACGTAACGTACCATTACCACCTTTAGTGTCTCTAGGCGACGTGAATTTCTTACCATCACGAAATCCGTCTGCTTGTTTGCCTTCCATTATCATAAAAAAGATAACGACAAGTAATGACGTTATTGTGTCAGTAAAAATGCAATAAATCGAATTCGATTGCGGTACGAAGGGTACGTTATCTACGTACACAAAAAAAATTTCCTCATTTTCACTGAGATTCCATGATCACTACAAGTCTTGGTTGTGATGTGCTCCCATTACACCTCATATACAAAAATATTTTTTAAAATTCGCTTTGTAAATGAAAGAGAAAACGATAAACATATATAATAATTGTAGAAGTAATAATTTATTTAAAAAAAAATACTTGAGTGGTTAGCGTACACGACTATCTACTTACATTGACCAACCGCGAGGCTCGGGTTCGATTCCCGACGGGGGCAGACATTTGTGTGATGAACATTTAGATGTCTGCATTTCCGGGTCTGGGTGTTTATTAAATTTATTCTGGTATCTATTTAAGTATTTCTATGTATTAGTATCGTTGACTTACACCCATAACACAAGCTTATAATTTGCTTACTTTGGGGTTACATTCAATTTGTGTGTGACTTGTCCAGAGATATCATTATTATAATACTTCTTTTTCGAAGTCACATCGACTCTGTTTCTGGTTTCCTAAATTCTAGTGAACATGCGATTGTTTTGTTTATAACTTTTGTAGAAATAAGTACATTCGAGATATTACCCCATAATATTGTCGTATTGTTTTATTTACAACTAGCTGTTCCGGCGAACTTCGTTCCGCCCGTTCAGTTTGTATGGGAAAAATTAAAATGTTGTTTTTCCCAGTTTTCTCACAATTGAACAGAATAAAAAGTATCCTATGTCCTTTTCCCGGTTCTAAGCTACTCCCCACCAATTTGCGGACTAATCGGTTCAGCCGTTCTTGAGTTATAAATAGTGTAACTAACACCACTTTCTTTTATATATACTTAGATATTGTTTTTACTTTATTAAAAATAAGATTAAAATGTAATATTAATATTACATACATATATATTGTCACTGGACTTGAATCCTCAGTAGCTTAAATGGTTAGAGCATTTGTCGGCTTGAGATGAAAGGTTGCAGGTTCAAATCCTGTCTGGGGTGAAATATAAATTCTTTAAATTTTATAGAAGTTTAACCCAAGCACAGGGCAAGTGCTAAAATAAAAATACTTTGGTATATGTTTATTAATAGGACTGTGCTAGGTAAGAGT
Organism: Calephelis nemesis; assembly: GCA_002245505.1. Classification (NCBI taxonomy): domain Eukaryota; kingdom Metazoa; phylum Arthropoda; class Insecta; order Lepidoptera; family Riodinidae; genus Calephelis; species Calephelis nemesis. The sequence continues at coordinate 69,032 of NJDD01001886.1, forward strand.
AACGTCAAGTAACTTTACGAAAACTAACGTCACAAATAAATCTATTCTCATTATCTGAAAAAAGTTTAATTTTCTGTAGTTTGTTTAGAAAGCCTCACTTAAGTTTATTTATATAAACATATTCTGTGATTTTGATATCGATATTAATATTCAAAAGTAATCTATCAGTCCATTACGCTTATATGTATAAACTGCTGTTCATGTTTTATTCAATTTGTTATTAACCACTCGACGAATAAGCCGGAAAAGAAAAGTTTTACCAAAATCACCAGTTTATTGAAGAAAATATGAGTTTTTATGGTATTAACTAAAATTCACGCTCTTTGTTTATGGTGCTACGAAATTGAGACCATAAGTTACTTCCCACCGCAACGGTACGTTTTTATTTGAGTCGAGCTAACACCCACACTAATATAAATAACTGTTATCGCAAAGGTTATAACTTTTGGGCTTGAGGTGATAAAGTTTATAGAGTTAAGTTTTCATGTATCAAACCAAAAGATAATGATTTGTATAAAGGCTAAAATCCTTGAATATACCACCAATATTTGATTTTATTTCCGCCCTCATAACTTGTGTTTACGTTCAAAATATTGTCCCAGCTATGAAGATTTTGTTATTTGATACGATAAGATTCAAAATTAATTAAAACGAAATTTAAATGAAGATTTAATTATGTATTTAAAATACAACACTCTTTGTGTTGTATTGAAGATACACAAAACACTCATGACGTAGGAAGCATGTATGAAAGAAAGAAAGAAAATATATTTATTTGCGGAATATGTGTGTTGAAGTTGTTACAAAATTATTTAAGCTTTCCAACATATTCTACCACATTGTGGTGTGCAAATATTTAAATATTTTTAAAAACTGAATATTTAGTTATATACACAATGTTTAAAAATTTATTCAACAAATAGTTTTATTTTTATTACAATTTGAATTATAGCTTACAAACAATTTTAAAATGTTTATAATTTAAACCCTGTTTACCGTAAACTACCACCGTTTCCAAACCTAGCCAGTCGGGAGAAGAAACGGCGAAACAAACTCCCTTGGCAGCCAGTAGTATACCTAATCTATTGTCCTTGTAGTACCATCGTTTCCAAACATAGCCTGGTTTCTAAAATTATAATAAATTATTATTATTATTACAAAGTTTATATTATTTAAGCTTGTCTGCAAGATTTTCTTCTGCAAGTTTTAACCCGTTAATGCCTAAAAGAATACGGATTAAATAACATTTACCTTTTTTTTATGGTTTTAGAAGGCAAACAAGCAGATCGATTTCCTGATGATAAGAAATTCACAGCCGCTTAGAGACATCAAAAGCGGTAATAGTGTGTTGCCAACCTGGTGTCAAGATGTTAGATTTCGAGCAAAAGTAAGTTTTCTGCCTACCTTATTCTCCGAACCGGAACACGTCAAAGACAACCGCTGACGTTATAACGGCAATAATAGATAAATAAGGCGGTGATACTAATAGACCAGGGTCGATAATTTTTAAAACCAAATAAAACAGTAGTAGGATGAAACCCATTAGAAAAGGAGGAGAATATGATCAAAATGAAAGGAAAAATAAATTAGTGGGAGGGGGGGAGGGTTTAAGGGTAAAAAATGGTTTATTTTGATTTCCGGCAAAACTAAAAGTCCTATCAAAAAAAGTCAAATGGCAAAGTTGTAGGTAATAAAAAGATCTAAGACTTTTGTATTAACACTTTTTTCACATAACCTCAAAATTTATGTGAAAAATTAAAAAAAAAACAAGTTTTTGGTTTTTTATTTTTATCTTTTACAAAAATTTCTTTTTTTTAACGAAATTTAGTGAAAACTTACCTTTTTATGTCCCAAATACGCTGTAATTTATTTGATTAAAAATGTTTATTTTTCACCTTATTTTGAATTAATATCGAAAAAACACCCTAATTTTCAATCGAAAACTCACCCGTCAAAATATCAGCTTTTTTCAAAAAGTTGGTATGTTTTCTGTTCGTTAAAATCTCTACTTTTTGATGGTGAAAAAAAAAGTTACTTTAGTAAATCTTCACAGTAAATGCAAAAAATCGAAAAAAACTCTTCTAATGGGTTTCATCCTACTACTTTTTATTATTTTTAAAGGCTTCTACCGTAGTCTATAATCTAAACGAAAGGCTACGAAACTCTACTACCTAGTCAGATGTCACGACGTTAGTGACGTTAAGCTTATGCTTGCGTTTTACGAGCAGTCTGGTAGGAAGGCAGATGGTCTAATGTGCAAAGGAGCTCTTTTTATCACGGGTGAAAACATATTTACGAAAACTAACGTCACAAATAAATCTATTCTCATTATATGAAAAAAGTTTAATTTTCTGTAATTTGTTTAGATAGCCTTACTTAAGATTATTTATAAAGTAGAAAGAAAGCATCTTCACGCCCATATCCCCGAAGAGGTAGGCAGGGGCACAACCAGGGCACCCACGACTAGCCGAAGACACTAAGTCCCACAATGTGATAGGTGGGCAGCCTTTCGCCAACCAGGCACATATCCAATCCCGAGCAACAGTTTTTTTTATTAGAAAATTAGATAAACCCAATTTTTTTGTTGCCCGACCCGGGATTCGAACCCGGGACCTCGTGCAGTCTAGTCCAACAACTTAACATCTAGACCACAGAGAAGATTATTTACATAAACATATTCTATGATTTTGAAATGGATATTAATATTCAAAAATAATACATCGGTAAAAAGCATAATGGCTTTCAAGTCTAAACTGCTGTTCATTTTTTCATTTAATTTTCGTTTCCAAAATGCGCTTAGTTTATTATTGAAACTTGGTCAAAAATAGGCCACTATTAAAAAATTCAAACACACAAGGACCCTAATGGGGATGAACAGAAGCATGAAAATATTTTCCATGCTGATAAAGTTGAGGTTAAATAGCAAGCTCGAAATAATAAGTCATAATATATCATATTCAACAAGGTTTTAAATAAACCGACAATCACCTTTTTTTTACTTTATCCTGATTATATTCATTTGAAACAAGAGCGAGATTTATTACAATTATTTCCCAACTACCATGAAGTAATTCAAAACGGAGAATCGCTCCAGGCTCTAGCTTGCTAGAATAATTACTTACAGCGCCCAAAGAATATCGTATTTAATTTGTATACAATGAAATCTAAGAAGCAAAATAGTAACCGAGATTCCTACTGCAATTCAAATGTAGTATTACAAATTGTAAACTTAATGACGTAAATATTGTTTTACATGGACTTATATTAAGCAAATGAAGAACCAGAGACTGCAGAGCAAAGTGATATCTATGATATGTGTTTTTCATTTTTAAATAATAATTGTGATAATGAAGACATAGACACAAGATAATGTGTGTTGTTGGTTCGTCGCAGTCTTTTTAAAGGTCGGCAACGCATCTGTGATACTCCTGGTGTTGCGGATGTCCTCTTTGCCTCCTCTTCTATAAAAAAAAGTCTTGTGGCCGAGGTGTTAGACTAATTGTGCGAGTCAACCGACTACTCGATCCTCTAAACCGGAACATGATATTATCATTACGGCGACAGGAATAGGTAAGGCGAAGGCGAAAGTGGCACTGCATTCGATCACCAATACACGTTTGAAAGATGGGGTAAGCGTAAAGCATATTTCTATATTATAAACTAGTTGTCATGTCAAACTAGTCTCCGAAACCGGCGTGTTTGTATGATAAGGGTAATGAATGTGAAGGAAGCAAGACAGGTTTGTCAGGATCGTGAGGTCTGGCACTCGATACTCTCTGCCTACCCCGTAAGGGACTTGGCGTGAAGATATGTATGTATATGTATGTATGTCATGTCAAACTTCGTTCCACCTGCAAACCGAATTGTATGGTAAAAATAAAGCATTGTGTTTCCCTGCAAATTTCCTGCTTTTTCGCTTCATAAGAGCCTTGTCCTGACGACAACTAACACAACACAAAAATAATTAGCCAAATCGGTCCAGTTGTTCAGAGGTTATGAACTTAGCCACACATTTAGCGATACATTTTTATGTTATATAGTATTAAGGCGAAATAAAATTAAAAAAAATGATTTCACTTTAGTCAATTGAGTATCAAATAATTTAGCATTTTTCTCGATTTTCTGGGATTACATCATGTAAGTCACGTTGGACGTATATTCTTAAAAAACCTGTAAAACTAGTTTACTAATAGTGGGGAAATCGATACACATACAAAAAAATGTGTGCGTTTACTAGCGTACACTCGTAAGAAGTGAAGAATTGAAACTTCTTTATGACGTTAAAAAAAATGTATCTTCACGCCTAATCCCCGAAGAGGTAGGCAGAGGCACAACCAGGGCACCCACGACTAGCAGAAGATACTAAGTCCCATAATGTGATAGGTGGCAAGCCTATCGAAAACTGGGCACGTTTCCAATCCCGACCAACATTTTTTTATTAGAAAATTGGAAAAATCAAATTTTCTTTTTGTTGGTCGACCCGGGATTCGAACCCGAGACTTCATGCAGTCAAGTCCTAAACTCGGACCGCTCGACCATAGAGGCGACATTATTTATGACGTTATTTTTAAAAAAATAATTTACTAAGGTTGGTAAGGTTTACTAAAGTTGCATATAAGGTACTTGCGCCTAAGATAGCCCAGTTGTTAAAATAGCTTATATAGCTTATATCTTCAATATTTTGTATTTTTTAAAGTTTGAAAGAGTTTAAATTATTACCATGTTCCGTTGGCAGTAATTTGAACTCGTTCAAACTTTCAAAATTACAAAATATTGAAAATGGCCATCTTAAGAACTGGCCTATCTTAGGCGCAAGTACCTTATATGCAACTTTACAGAAATTGGTTAAATAAAGTTTATTGCCAATCCCTATTCCGCTGGAGAAAGTATACTTCGTATCACGCGTGGTAGGGATAAGAACAAAGATGGCGCGTAACGGAAAAATGTGACGCGTAACGAAAAAATGTTACACTATTTTTTTTCCAACCCCGATAAAGAAGTTCCACTTCAAAAATATTGAACTTAAATCTCCTCTTTTTTTTAAAGTCTGTTTAAAAAAGATTGAGTAAAAAAGATTGTATTTTTTTGTAAATTTTGGTGCATAATAAAGTGTATTCTATCATTCATTCATTCATTCATTCATTCATTCATTCATTCATTCATTCACTCATTCATTCATTCATTCATTCATTCATTGCGTATCTTTGTGATTACTATTATAAAAACTATCTGCCTCTACTTCCGTTAATAAATTTAACATAATTTTCAATTCGACTCAAAACCAATGTGACGTAATCGAAAGCCGAATCTTATATCCAAATAACTATAACTGAAAATTAAAGTCTTTAACCCAAAAGTTAAAACAATGGCACTTGAATTTCAACCCTCGTATGTTGAATTGGATATGTTCTATCGCTTCTAGTTTCGATAGTTTGGGTCGTTAGCTACGGCCCAACCTTGGTTTGTGGACTTTGGAGATTCTTTTTGCTTTGATAATTATTGAGTCAATGTTTAGTTTCAGTCAACTCGAAACGTAAATAAAGTCTAAGCGGAAAACGTAATGTTTTTCGTATATTATACAATATATATGTTTTTTATAATATATATGTTTTTCGTATTTTCTATCTATGGCGCTTGATGAAAGTTGAAACCTTTTTTGTACTTATATATAACTAGCGGTCCACTCCGGCTTTGCATGGTTATAAAATATACATATAAACCTTTCCATTCGATCGCTTTATCTATTAAAAAAACCGCATCAAAATCCGTTGCATGGTTTTAAAGATTTAAGCATACAAAGGGACAAAGAGACAGAGTAAGAGAATTTGTTTTATAGTATGTAGTGATAAAAAAATAAAAAAAATTATAAATAAGCATTTTTGATTATGTTATCGGAAAAAGAGGTGTTAGAAGTTTGAGGTGAGTGTATGTGTCTCTGTCTGGGTCATAACTTTTGTACTGATGGACCGATTTCAATGTGGAATTTTTAGTTTGAAAGTTGACGCTAACGAGATAGTTCTAAGATACATTACACATAGTTTTATAGGGGGCTATTGATTTTTTTTAATGTTAGGATAATTATATTTCTTCTTCGCCTCTTTGATATTTTTTTTTCCCTCCTTCGGTTCGATACCCGGGTCGGGTAACAAAACAAAAATTTGGTTTTTCCAATTTTGTAATAAAAAAACGTTGCTCGGGATTGGATATGTACCCGGTTGGCGATAGGATTGCCACCTATCACATTGTAGGTCTTAGTGTTTTAGGCTAGTCGTGGGTGCCCTGGTTGTGCCTCTGCCTACTACTTCGGGGATATGGGCGTGAAGATACTTCTCTTTATTTTTTCGTGTATTCATTGCATATGAGATTTTACAGAATTTTACGTCTCACAAAATAAGCTTACCAGTTTCGCTGCAGCCTTATGGTTTCAGAGCTATGTTTAAAGATATAGCCCTGAAAATACTCTTTAAGCATACATGGTTAGTTGGATTTGTAAAATTGAAATGAAAAAAACAAAATAAAGTTGAAAGAAAGAATTTTTTAGTAATTGCAATCATATTTTATTTAATAAAAATAAGGTTTTATTATTTTTATGTGTATACCCAACAAGTAGAATCGTTATTAAGACTTAGCAATGAATAAATTGTTTTGTTACATAAATCCTGAAATAACATATTACTTTTCTTACTACATCAGAAACGACATAATCTAAAGCCAGTCATTGTAGGAACGAGCCTTTTAATAAATCATAACACCAATTTCAACTTATATATTCCTAAATACCGAGAAAAAGAATTATCATTAAAAAATATTTAATACCACCACTTTAAAACCAAGCCCCAACCTAAACACCCAGCACTGGTCTAGACAAGTCGAACACAACCAAATGACCAAAATAACTTGAAGATATACCAATACGTTTATGATGCTCATCCTATTACAACTGGCCCCTAACTAGATCATAAAACTAGTTTATTTTGGGTAATGGAATTTTCACGCATACTACGTACTACGCACAGATGCACGAACACACTCTCTCACACACACACACACACACACACACGCACACTCACACACACACACACGCGCGCGCTCACTCTGACACTTTAAATTTTTAACATTTTGCTATTAGGTGTTAATAAAATTAAATATCCGAGTTCCAAATTTCTAGTGTTAGGCATCGCTATATTAAATACGAGTTTTGCAGATTAAAATACATCACTATTAAAAATGATTCTTGCTTCACTTAGGGGAAAGTTGGTGTATTGTATCGTATATGATAAATTTACAAGAAACACTAAATCAGACGGGTAGTTTACTACTTAAGAAGCTATGACAGTTTGGGAAATCACTATGTATGAGTGTGTATTTCCAAATAACTTAAAAAGATTAGCCATAGAGGCTTTAGTTACAATTTTTTGGCTAGCGAAAATATTTTTATCGAAATATTGGATAAAAGCTATGTGGTACAAAATAGCCAACCTTCCCCTATATCGGCTAAATACATCAGTTGATATAAAGTTAGATATCGTAAAACCTAAGTACTATATTACTAAGCTTCCACACAGAATACAAACAAGTCTTATGCGGGGTGTAAATAAGATTTTCGTCGCAAACCCAAAGGATAGACACAAAAGAGCTCGTTTGCCCTATGAACCCGCTCGACTGATCCACGAGTTATCCTATGAACCAAATCCCGGGACACTCCGGCACTAGGCGGATGTTTATATCGCTTAAATCGGGTTGAATGATCTTCGATATGTATTTTGTATACAGAAAGGCAAACTTTCTAGTGATAACAAAATTCACTGCCTTTGCACTAGAGTGTATTGTTAAAATAAGAATACACTTTTAGAAAAAAAACTCAAATGTGTTATAGCAACCTCTAATGTCTAAACAGAAATCTTACAAAATAATATTGGCGATGGGTTTACCACCTATCACATTGTGGGACTTAGTGTCTTCGGCTAGTCGTGGGTGACCTGGTTGTGCCTCTGCCTACCCCTTTGGGGATATGGTCGTGAAGATACTTTTTAATATTACATAATTGGACACAAATGAAAAAAAACTTGGAATGTCACAACAAAATATTCCATGATCTATTTTACGTACTCAATATTTGTAAATAAGATAAATTTTAATAGATTTTAAGAAACGTAAAAACAATATATGTAAATCACTTGCTATTGCATATCGTTAACTTAAAGTATGTTTTTCCAAGACGTGATAATACAAAGTAAAAAAAAATCATAACTCAAAACGAACATCGTGTGATTTGGAACGTTTCCGATAATCTACGTCCAATTATGAAAATAGAAAAAAAAGTCACGTCAACTAGGTACCCTGGATCTTAACCCATCTTCTAAAGTTGACCGAAGTCAACAGATTATTATGAACACGTATTTCGACCAAAACGAATCTCTCTCGAAGTACGTAATCATAATTACCTGTTCAACAGGATGTTTAATATGTTTTTTTTCTTTTTTTATACCTTTTTAAAAAATTACCTATATACCCATAGTACTGACGGGCTGGTGGAAGAATGCGCAAGCGTCCCCACCATCTTGCCACCACTGCACAGTGAAGGCGGTTTTTTGTGGGTATTGCGGCACCAGCGAGTCCCACACTCAGGCCTATCCACGGGGCCCGGTAGTGCGAAAATGCATTTTCCTCTACGATAAAAAAAAAGTTGACAGGATATGACCCCATCACTTGACAACATAATGGCCTAGTATTTGGAATTTTAGAATATTAAAATATAATAAATATAGCACTCTTTTTTTTCCGAGTCAAATTTGGTTTTTATTGGAAAATCAGAAATATCCACTTTCAATTTTTGTTTGTTAGCCAGGCCTGGGAATCGAACCCGGGACCTCAAGAATTCATGTCCGATGTTAGAAAGCTAGACAGCAGTGACGAAATAAATAAATATATCAAGAGTCGCATTACGAATTTAAAATGAAACACATAACAATATACAATAAAAGAAGAACAGAAGTCTTCATTGCCAAGAGTGAGGGCCACTTATGATCCGCAACTATCCATACAAAAGCACATCAAAGGCTCATAGATTATAACAGCGAAGAATTCACATTGGAATTCTATTTTCGTTTGATGAACGTGTTTAAGTATTCCACAGTGCCATTTCTTGGCCTTTAGATTGAGAATTGCAATAGTTGCTGCTTTTTAAATTCTCTAACACCCCGTAGTAATCATAAGTTTCTTTCTAAATAGGCCGATTGTCTACTATTCTTAAAATTTCGCAGATTTGTCCAGTTGAAGGATATTTCGTTTTAGCCAATGCGACACTTGAGATAATAAGTTGGGGTAACAGCTATATACGTATCTGAAATTTGAGTTTTTTTCTTACCAGTTTTGGTTTTAAGAGCCTGAAAGAAAAAGAGAGGTGTGGTTAACGTGTCTCCTTGTGTGTATGTGTGTCTGTTTTTCTATAACATTAGAACTTTTAGACGGATGGACCGAATTTGAAAGCTGACGTTAATCGTGATTGAGATGGTTCTTAGTTACATTGTATAAAGGTTTTGTTGATTTTTTTAATGTTAGCGTCACATATTTAGGAGTAAGACAGTTGTCTTTTTTTATTGAAATATGCAACGCTTATGAAAGTGTCAAATACAAGAAATAAAAAAAAACACAGAGACTTTTGCAGTGTTAATGGTATATCTTTTGGCTGGGATGGTTACATGTGTTATTCTTCTGGCTACGCACGCTACCATGGAGGGAAGCACGGAAAAAAGACAGTTACAGAAGGAACAGGTGAAGCGGTGGTTCTAATTGTGTAGAGTTGCTATATTATATTGCTCTACCAATGCGTCTTCGTGCAAAAGTAGCTATGTGTTTAATTTTATTGCTTGGTTATAGATAAACTTTGTTACAATAGCCAATCGACTAAATTTATATTTGCATTATATATTTAAAACTTACGAAATATACTTACGTGACGTGCATAAATTGTTTTTATTTATATAAACACGCCAAATCTTACAAAAGTTTTATTAAACAATAGTATTAAATATCCCTGAAAAAATTATCTTAATTGAATCTAACGCCAAAAGTAAGTAAATTTTATACTTATGTTATTCAATGACACTAATACATAGAAATACTTATATAGATACGAGAATAAAATAAATATACACTAAAATTCAGACATCAAACATGTAGACCTTCATCACATACAAACATATAGCCAAGTGTCGGCTAAACCCTCGACCACCGAAAGGTGAAATGTGGAATATCAAAAATTAAAATAATGCCTTTAACGACTTTTGCAAACGTAGTAACGAAATTAAAAAAAATGTACTACAAGGTAGGCATCAGTACATTTCGCCACTTATTAACTGTGCTGAGATTTAAATTCCTGACGGCACTAGTTTGGTGAATTGGGGCAGACATTTAAGGTTCCACGAATGCCTGCAACAGGTCGCGCATTAACCAGCTTTGCAGTGATGTTATAAGTTACAACTGTAAAATGTTAAGTGTTTTAAATATTTTTAATACCGCACTGTATTGTAGAAAGATATGTAATATGATTATATAGATAGGTTTATGATGACGTAATCATTCACTAATAATGATTTTTGTTTTCACAATCTCAAAACGTAAAAATAACGTAACAGATTAATTTTATGTGCCTCTAAAGTTTTCAAGTTTTGCACGTTGATAGTCTGTAAGAAAAAGGAAATGACTGACTTAGACTATTTCTTATTCCAATGTCTCAACATGTTCCAGTTCGAAAGTATACTGATCACTTATATACACCTTCATAGCGTTTTTATTAGCTTATTATCTACAACGTAGAAACAACGTTTGGCGAAATTGCATAGTTTTAGAACAAAACAACTAAAAACAACTATATTACGCAAAGAAAGTAAGAATATAATTATTTACTAAAACATACTTCTTAGGATAGTTATAAGACATGAGCATTTGCTTCGGTTCATCTGCTCTCTTAGGTATCGACGCGTGCCATCTTCTGGTTCGAATGGCTAAGGTCATGGCCTTGCTATTATAATTGCTGTTGGTTGCTTTTACTCAGGAGGTTTGTTTCACCTTTTCTTGGGGTGGAATTTTTTTGTTTTACAGCAATGAATTTA
>NJDD01001886.1:83302-96402 GCA_002245505.1 Calephelis nemesis
AACCCGCCTTTGAACTTTAGATAAACCCATTTCGTACTTAACCGTTTTGATTTCATGTTATTTTCACAAGCTTTTTAACTTTAACTGTTCGTTTTTTATTTTTAGTGAAGGATACTTGAAAAGGACGTAGTGTTGGACTACCTCCCACCCGGTGGACTGATGATTTGGTTAAAGTCGTGGGGAGTCACTGGATACAAGCGGCTGGTGACCGTGACTTGTGGCGCTCTTTAGGGGAGGCCTATGTCCAGCAGTGGACGTCCTCCGGCTGATGATGATGAGACTCTAGTAACTGGTTTTTAAATCACTTACACTTAAACTTTAACTCACTTTAAATCACTCGCCTCTGTGGTCTAGCGGTTCAGTTGTTGGACTTGACTGTATGAGGTCCCGGGGCCGAATCCCGGGTCGGGGAAAAAAAAAGAAAATTGGGTTTTTCCAACTTTCTAATAAAAAAAAAGTTGCTTGGGATAGGATATGTGCCCGATTGGAGATAGGTTTGCCACCTATCACATTGTGGGACTTAGTATCTTCGGCTAGCCATGGGTGCCCTGGTTATGCCTCTGCCTACACTTTCGGAGATATGGGCGGTTTTACTTTTTTTTGTACTTGACTGACTGAACTGAAATTTAGCTAAGACAACTTTAATGCCAACGTAAAATTATGGTGTAATTGAGCTGATATGATGATAGAAAACTCACTCGAACTCGGTGGTACACCGGCTGCTAACGTCCCTTACAACCAAACGAGACCCCGTCACGTTATATCGAATTTCACTGATCCGATAACGGTCACGAATGCCAACTCAAAAAGCGAAAGGTTGGTGTGTATCACGGAAACTTTCTTTGCAAACCATATTTACAAAAAAAATACATTTGAGGTTATTGTAGACGACGGAGGGCTTTCAAGGTGCAGATACTTCGATTTAAAAAAATTAGCACGTTTTGTGATGTCCCTGAGAGTGGAGGGCGTGCGTGGCTCGTCGTATTTNATTGGAAGGCAAACAAGCAGACGGATTTCCTGATGGTAAGAAATTCACGTCGCCTAGAGACACCAAAAGTGGTAATGGTGCGTTGCCAACCAGAGGCCGGGATGTAAGGCCTCGAGCAATTCCGTTTACCGGCTACCTTACCCTCCAACCGGAACACGTCAACAGCAGGCATTGACGTTATGGCGGCAGGAATAGGTAAGGCGGTGGTACCAATCCGGGCGAGTCGCTGCGAAACTCTACCACCTAGTAAGATGTCACGGTGTTTGTGACGGTGAGCCTATGCTCGCCTTTTACGAGCTGCCTGGCAGGAAGGCAGTTGGTCTATTCTACAAAGGAGCCCGGACCAACACGGGGAACGCTGCGAAGCAACTGAATAAGGGCGGGACGCCCGCTCGAGCCTGCGCGTACGACCATACAAGCCGTTCAAACCAGTTATTATTTTATTGAAATATAAAGAAGACAATAGCGAGCGGGCAAATATTTAAACACGTATTTTTAACTTAAAATAGCTACAGGTTAGCATGCGGCCGTTCATCATCGTTAACAGTTATGTTCCCCTTGGATTTTCATGCAAATTTCAGACCTCATAATGCTTTAAAGTGTTCTTCACTGATCAACCAGCAACGTCATCTAACTGTAGACATATCATGTGGACGGAATTTGACAATAATATATTTTTTTTGTAATGATCGATTGAAAAACAGAAATATATGAAGCATAGATATATAAAAAAGCCAATAGTAAGAAAGTTTTAAAAACCCAAAAGATTTAGTTGTCAAATTGATTGCTTTTTTCTATTTATACAAATTGTACAGGCATCTTGGATACTGTATTTATTTGGAGAAATTTTATTATTATTTTGGTATTTTTCAAGTTTTTTATGTCATTATATTATTTTTGTTGAATTGGATTCCTTAATTCTTTACGTTTGCAGTGCTTAAAAAATAAAATTGTTTCGTTAAGACAAAAAAGTTTTGTATAGTGTCAAAGACTGCCAAAATACAAAAATGATTTAGGTTTCTGTCACAGACCAAGTTACAGTACAGTACCAGAACAACACGTTACTTCTGTTTTAAACATTGGAACCTTAAAGCTCTTTTTTAAAATGTATTTAAATTAAAAAGTGACCCTAAGAAATTACTGTGTAAGTCTTATGCTTGTTGGAGTCAGGGCGGATTAGGTCCATGTTCTTTTGTAAATGAAAAAGTTTTATTATTATCCTTACTACACATGCAATAGTTATGAACTACTCAGATGTTCCTCGCAACCTGCGATAACTTGTTGCATCCAACTCACATGAAGTTGGTGTAATTTTCCCGGCTTTATCCAGGTCAAGGATTCTGTGCCGCTGTAGACTCTTGGGACAATAAGTTGTGGCTAGCTGGGGCGACAGCTAACCCTATAAACCTGTCTCGATACTTTGCACAATATTTTACACTTAAGCGTTTGGTTCTTATATAAATCTTGAAGCTTTATACTTTTCACTGTCGACACTTGGTGGAATTCCATTTCACGGTATTTACAATTTTCAACATTATTCTTTATCCTTTACACTCAAGCCAACCCGTTTTTGGTGCATTTTGATAATTTACAACTAAATATGAATTTCATTTTAAAATTTAGCGTTTGATTGTTATTTACAGGCGATTAATAAAAAAATCTATGACATTGAAAATTAGCCGCAACTCTAAGTTCCTCTAGGTTTTACATCAGTTTCACCGTTTATTCTCCTGTCTGGCTATGTTTAGAAACGGTATTAATACAAGGCCGATTGGCTAAAGTCCTGATTGCTAAGGAATTTGTTTCGCCATTTCTGACTAGCTAGATTTGGAAACGGTAGTAGTCGTAAACTAGGGCTAAATTTGTTTATAGTTTTAAAATGTTTGGTAATTAATAATTAAACTAGTCAAAAATATAAATAATTGACTTAGAATGGAAAGTATATGTAATATAAAAAATATTATATAGTAAAAATATTAGAAAGTATATGTAAGATAAAAATATTTGCACACCAAAATATGGTAGAATATGTTGATATACTTAAATATTTTTGTAACATCACATTTACACACATTCCGAAAAATAAATTATTGTTATTTTTCATTTTTAGGTATTTATTATGTATACACATCTGTGAGAACAGCAAGATAACTAAAAAATAATTATAAATAAATATCCTGGGCCAATTACACAAAATGAATATCCACTAACTAATAACTTAATACTTAATAAATTATACACCAAACTACAAATGATATACCTATTCTGTTAGGCAACGATAATAATACATTTGACTTTTAATTGTAAAAAAATGGAGATTTATTTTTAGATGTAAAAAAGTTGATATTACATTAATGGTTTACCTTATGTTATAAAATGTAAGGTAACAAATAAATTATGTAATATCAAATTACAAAGGCATTCGTTATTTTTGTATTTTGATTTAAAAGTAAGTAGCTGGTTAAGTTGGCAATGCTTTATAAATTTGTCTGCCATGTATAAAAAAAGTTGGTACGTAAAACATGGTTTCTAAAATTCAAGGAAGGTAATGTAAAATAATATTCATAATTTCATCTTGTATTATACCAGGAAAATTAAAATACATTCTCGCAGTAATGAAGCTTAAGGCATTATGGCAACATTAATTTAACATGACTAATGCTCGCTTTGTTAACGTAACTCTTTTATAACTACAAAGTTGCACTTCATTTAAATTTTATGAGCTTGGTTCGTAAATAAGGATTTCCTGATGGTAGAAATTATAAGTCGTCTACACCAAAGGTTTTTTTTGTGGGGCGGTCAGTGAAAAAGCAAATGACGCTCCTGATGGTAACAGACAACCTTAGCCTATAGACACTATAGATGTTACAGGTGTGTTGCACTTCATTTAAATTTTATGAGTTTGGTACGTAAATAAGACGGATTTCCTGATAGTAGGAAATAAACTTAAACCAAAGGTTTTTTTGTGAAAGGTGAGCGAATAAGTTAAGGTCAGCGTTTACTAGGTGGTAGAGTCCTGCAACGACTCGCCCAGACTCACAGGCACCACCGCCTTACCTATTCCTTCCGCAAAATGACAATGCTCGACATTGTCGTGTTTCGGTTGGAGGTTAGGGTAGCCGGTTTACTTACTTACGCAGGAGGCTGACCATCCTAGCCTCAGGTTGACAACGCACCACTACCTAATTTGGTGTCTATAGGTGACGGCATTTCTTACCATCAGGAAATCCGTCTGCTTGTTGTCTCCCTATAACATAAAAAAAATGTCCTCATGTTGGAGGATGGATGGATCATCCAAAAAAAAGAAAGATGCATAAATGTAATTCTAAAACAACTAGTAGGAAGTTCATAAAATTTATGTGTGACCATATTGAAATTATTTGCTATATTTAAAAAAAATAATCGCCTCGTTGTTCGAGTGGTTAGCGAACACGCTTACTACACCGAGGAACAGACATTGGTAATAACCATTTAAATGTCTGCTTTTCCGGGTCTGGGTGTTTAGTAAAATTTATTCTGGTATCTTTTTAAGTAGTTCTATGTATTAGAGTCATTGACTAACACCCATAACACAAGCATGTTGTGTGCTTACTTTGGGGCTAGATAAAATATTAAACTGAAGAAGAGGTATGTATGTATCTAATAGTTGGAGGTCGCTCTTTGCAGTTTTCGTGGGCTTAAATATTGATTTCTTGTGTAAATTTATTCATCGTTTATTTTGAAGTTATACTTCTTTTGGCACGTTAGGAAAAAATGATGAGGGAAATGTTTACGATGCGCGCGCACACCGTCACGAAAAACCGACATGATGAAGCTAGCTATAGATAACATTTTAGTTTTTCAAAAAAAGGTGCCAACAAAGTAAAAGTAAGGACATCTACGTATGTTTGCGTGAGAACTGACAACTGTATTCACAATATTTCTTTATTTCTATGGTTAGTGTCATTTTGTCTACAAATGTAAAATAAGGCAAAAGATAAAATTTTTAAAAAGATTTTTATCTTATTACGCCGAAGAAGTATAACTTCTAACGCGTGTACATAAGTACACACACAAAGACCAGTGGTTTTTGAGTTATACTAAATAAAACATAAATTTTTGTATTTTTAAATATAACTCAAAACTACTCGTTAAAAAAATATGTTGGACTATTTAGAAGTTAATGGATATAACAGGCCAACTTAAATTTATTTAAAAAATACTTTTCCTCTTAATGGAAATGGATCGCCTCTGTGGTCCAGCGGTTTGGGTGTTGGACTTGACTGCATAAAGTCCCAGGTCGGGCAACAAAAAGAAAATTGGGTTTTTCCAATTTTCTAATTAAAAAAATGTTGCTTGGGATTGGAAATGTGCCCGGTTGGTGATAGGCTTGCAACCTATCACATTGTGGGACTTAGTGTCTTCGGCTAGTCGTGGGTGCCCTGGTTGTGCCTCTGCCTACCTCTTCGGGAATATGGGCGTGAAGATACTTTACTTTACTTTTACTTTTCCCTACTTAACAAGGATGGATTATTTTTAAACCTAAATGTTATAACTAGTGGTCGCCCATTTGTCAAAAGTTGACCCTTATACATTTTGACATCTTATTATCTCATTCTTCATTTATCGAGATCAATTACTTTTGTTTCTAACTTTTATGAATATATTTTGTATTGTGATCTATCGTTATCATCAATATATTTGTTTGTGTGTGTCATATACATGGTAGTGTGTGTAATGTTTTATGTTTTGATTTAATACACTTTATGAGCATTATTATTAAAAAATATTAAGGTTCTGCACTTCTCCTGCACATTAACTATAAGTGTGTCAAATTTCATACTACTTCTACCGCGCAATTTTCCTGAAAAGGGGTTCAAAGATTTTGCTTCACGTATTAACATTACGATAAAATAAAAGTCGCAATGTTAGTCCAGCTTCTCTGTATAGAATAAAGGACGAAATGTATAGCTGCTGCTGTCATACCTGGTAGCTCGCAAGAGGCAGGAGAAGGTAAAATACTTCATTACCAACAAGAAAACTAATTGGAGAATGGTGTGCTGCAATTTCCTCGGGTCGGGGTTCACCGCCTTCCGTATTCTTGCTGCCATGATGACAGTGTCAGGTTTTGGTTCAGAGGGTAGGGTAGTAGGTAGACTTGCACGACAGCACGTCGGTCACAGGTCAGCACCGCACCTGTATAATCTAAGATGTCTAAAAGACAGATTTATCTCTTAATATCAAGAGAGCGCGAGCTTGTGCACTGTACTATGAAAAAGGTAAGTGAAGCCGTACGCCACAGCTAGTAAAAACATTAGCATTCAATATGAAACACAAGCACGTGAAAACTCTTACAAAGTTGAACGAAAATTTTATTGTTACCCTTTGTAGGGTATTTGGTACGTGTGATATGAGTCAGCAGTTTACAGAAGTTGGGCACGTGAAATGAAACACATCTTCGTGTAAATTGAACGTGTAATACATTTATATTATAAAGAGATAAAATTTCACATTTTGTAAATATTAGACATTTTGACTCAGTAATAGCTGAGTGTTTAGAAACACATATATACATTTATCTACCACATTATATACTTTCATCCAACTGGATATTTTTGATATCTATGACTATGCAAACATAAAATAAAACCTTAATGATAATGATATCATAGTATAATTGAGTAAATAAAAACATAAATCAAGAACTTAAAATAAGATACATAGCCTAATTTATTTCAAACTTATTAATACACATAAACAATCAATATCTTAAAACAAAATACTTAACCTCAATTGTATAAAAATTGAATGACAGGTATGTTTTTTTTTTTCAATTTTTTTTAAAGACTGTTACTAAGAACTTAAAACAATATGCATAGTCCTAAATTTGTTTAAAATGGTAATCATAAACATAAGAACAGTTAATAAAAACCTCAAGGATACGAGTACAAAGTCTTATTTGTTAAAACAGTTAATAATACACATTAGGACTGTCAATAACATAAAACAAAATACGTAGCTTTTAAGCTTTACATGTTAATAATAAACACAACATCATAAACTAAATACAAGATCCTTAAGCTTATTAGGCCTACATTTTATGTACATTTGCATTTAAATAAACTTTAAGTTTAATAAGATTGCAATCAATTTGTTTCACTTATTATTCATAGCAATAATTAACGGATATGCACATTACCGTGATATTGAAGTGTACATCGAGATCCGCTTTGTAATTAGCTATTAGTTAGCGATATATCAGTTTTCCACTTATTAAGTTTCACACTAATAAATGCTATGTATCTAAACATAAGCTTCAGTTGTTATACCATGTTGGTATAAAACCAATATATGAAGTTTATATTAGAATAAAACTATTATCATTAACTTTTCGTAATCAGTATTTCTTAGAAATCTTTATTAATTACTATATAAACGAATTTGGAATACTATGTATATCTTAAGTTTAAGATTTATCTCTGTTTTTCTAGGTCTGTATTTTTAGGTCGCCTCTATGGTCTAGCAGTCCGGTGTTGAATTTGACTTAATGATGAAAAAATAATCTTACTTTTTTTAGATTTATCTTAATACAGAAGGTGTTACATATTTTTAACTATTTTTTCTTTCGTAATTCCAAGAGAATCTTATTATTGTACATTGAAAAAAAATATCGGAAGTAAAATCCAATACTAAGTCAAATAGAGATCTCCAGATAATTTAAAAATATTATAAAAATTTATCCTGAGTTCGATGAAAGCTCTAAAGATATTTATTTCGTTATCATATTGTATTTTAGTTATTATAAAGATTTGTTTTAAGATTCATATTTTTAAAAAGAATACAGAGTTATAAACATAAAACTTATGGTGTCCATAGATGAGCATATTTCTTACCATCAGAAAACCGGTCTTCATTTTTGCCTATTTGGCCTTTCTGTATTATTAAAAACAATGCTTTGCGCCCTCTTCTTTCAATTTCAGATTTTATTATCAAGCACTGAAGCAACAAGGAAGCAATTGAAGCGTGACGGACCCTAGGGAGAGACTTTAACTTTTGGAGCCTGCAACAAAATTTAATCAAAGAAATTGAAGAGTAGGAAAAACTTTTTGTATATTTTTCCTCGTAAATTGAAAACGAAAATTTATTTACAAAAGTTTCTGCAGATTAGACCGCGAACCAGCACCCGATCCTCATGATGGTAACAGACAACCGTGGCTTATATTTAATATGTTTTACTAGGTAAAATTGAAAAAAAATGCGAAGAAATGATCGATTTTGCTTGTATATGTTATACATAGCATGTTTATACATAGCAAAATTGATGTTTTAGTAAATTAAAAAAGACAGTAACAAAAACACCAATTTTTTAGTATTTATGTGATCATGCTTGCCAAATCCAGATAAATGCACTCCTTTTTTTTATCTAAAACTAGCTGTTGCCCACGGTGTTTCCAATGTTGTTAATGATCCCACCGAAACACTTTTTTTTTAATAAAAACTATCCAATGTGTTAATACAAGTTACCCTCTGTATGTGTACCGAACTTCATGAAAATCGGTTCAGCACTTTTTACCATAAGTTTACCACTCGCCTTAGTTGAGTTGCAAGAACTATATCATAAAAAAGGCTTGTGTCCACCAATAATAAATCGGGTTTGTTGTGGTATCTATAATTTTGTAATTATTAATAGATGTCAATAAAATTTATTATTTACAATAAAATATAAAGATTAATTTTATTTTTAAGAAATATTAAGCTGAAAAAAAACAATTTCATCATGTGACAGTGAACGCCGATCAGAACGCGTTACGTCACAGAGTGCGTCCGCCATTGTTGTTGTTGACGTTTTAAAACAAAGCAAAGTATCAATTACCAACTACGGTTTGTTTTGTTTTGCACTGAGTGACGTCATTCAGAACGCCATGATGGTTTAGAGCGTTTTCGCGGCAAATTCGTACAGGTTTATAAAAAAACTAAAAATAATAATGTTACTCATCGATTTTTGAAAATAAATTCAGTTATTTCTGTTCAATATCGAAGAAAGGAAAGAATCAATCACTAAATACATTTTTGGACACAAGCCTATTAGATTTTTTTTGTATGTTATAGGAAGGCAAACAAGCAGACGGATTTCCTGATGGTAAGAAATTCACGCCGCCTAGAGACACCAAAGATGGTAATGGTGCGTTGCCAACCTGAGGTCAGGATGTTAGGCCTCGAGCAAAAGTAAGTTTACCGGCTACCTTACCCTCCGAACCGGAACACGTCATGACGTTATGGCGGCAGGAATAGGTAAGGCGGTGGTATCAATCCGGGCGAGTCGCTGCGAAACTCTACCACCTAGTATCTAGTATAGTATAGTAGTAGTAGATGAACGTATGAAACAAATATTGAAAATAAAAAAAAACACTACCATGATAATAACTTATGTATTCTAGTCATGGTAATTTGTAATTTTTGTACATAATTCATTAATTTGATAGACTTTAATGATCATTTCAGACAATGAATATTACAGGCCGCCATGCTTAAACATCCTTGTTATTTTTTTTGCTTTATTCATAGAGATCCGTCACGCACAAACAATCACAAAATACGCCTTTAAAACTTAATTCAAGCTTGAAGCCGGATTTGAGCCTTTTGAGTTACAGAATTCACAATTCAGAATTATATACTCTAAATATTTTCCATTTAGTAATTCACTTATCATTGTAAGTGCTTATTAAGAAACCTTATTACTCAAACAGAACAATGCCTTTGAGATGAAATCTCGGAACAGTGAATTTTTAATATCACTTTTTCTGTTTTCTCCTAATAATGTTACAGAAAATTAGATTATGAATGAAAACAATGAGGACTTGCTTTTGGACTTTGTAAATCTATAATATTACCGCTTTTGTGACCTATACTATTTAAAAAGTGTTTTTTGGGTTCAAAAAACTTTAGCATCTATTTTTTTTAATTTTAGTAATAAGTCTATGGAAACTTGTTACATTTCAGTTTTTTTTTCAGATTTTCTATCCGATGACAGATATTATTTATAGATTTTGATAATCTATAAATATCTTTATTTAGTTAACACATATAAATAAATGGTTTTTGATTGTGACCAAAAATGTATGAATTTACAGAACAATTTTTTTTAATTGTTACAG
The DNA here is from genome assembly GCA_002245505.1 of Calephelis nemesis. Lineage (NCBI taxonomy): Eukaryota > Metazoa > Arthropoda > Insecta > Lepidoptera > Riodinidae > Calephelis > Calephelis nemesis. The sequence continues at coordinate 93,425 of NJDD01001886.1, forward strand.
ACTATAACACACGAAATTGACACACCCTAATAATTATGCACACAGATTAGTACATAGCCTTAAATATAAAGAAAATATTGCCTGTATTACTATTAACGTTCACTTAAACGACACAGAAGGATCTTCTGTTTACTTAAATAACCAAAACTAAAAATGTAATGGGTTCAAGGATATATTTTATTAATGTTGCTATTATCCTATGTCATGACGTTTAAAGATTACTTTAAATATGTATAAGAGACTATACAAATGTGATTTTAATGCAAATATGATACATTTGCAAAAATTGGTTCTGTCTAATGCAATGTCGATTTTATTTCTTGATATTTTTTATCTTGATAAGTAGATATGAAACATACTTCATATAGCCTTTTACGAAAACAAGATATAAGTTATACTTATAAGTATTTGCACTGGGTTTAAGTAAGTAAAGTACGCAATATTCTCCTTATAATGCAAAAGCTACATTATCTAAACAGCTACTTATAAATCTAGCTTATGATACACTTAGTTTAAAGAGTGTATAGCAATAAGGAAGACATCAATAGCCTGCATTTTGTTTTTTACATAGAAAATACCTTATGTGTAAAATACAAAAACCTATGAACTAAAAAAAATGAGAAATGGTTTGTTTTAAATGTCACCTGGATAAGCTAGACATTGATATATATTATAACTCAACATTGTTTAACTAAATTAAACGTTGATTAAGCTTTAAGCTTTCAAAATTTGCATTTTGATTAAACAAAAGCTTACTGTCGTTACAAATACATACACGCATAAGCTTTTAAGTCTTCGTGATTTGGAAATATTATTCAATTTTCAATATTCTTTTATCTAACTCTGTATCCAGTCACAATCATCTATTACATATTATGTAATAAAGAGTCCCTATTTCGCGTGGTCATCGCATAACGCCCGAACGGATGGACCAATTTTGTTAAATCTATTTTTGTTGCTTTAGTTATTATGCGGAGGTTCTTATAAAAAACTGATAAAATTGCAGGGAAAGTAAGAAAATAATACTCGTACTATAATCCATACAAAACTGTTGGTAGATATTAATTGGTTGGTAAACTTACTTTTGTTCGAAGCTTAACATCCCGGCATCAGGTTGGCAACGCACCATTACCACCTTTGGTGTCTCTAGGTAAGGAAGGAAATCCGTCTGTTTGTTTGCCTTTCAATATCATAAATAAATAAATGTTAAGCGATACGAAGTTTACCGGGTCAGCTAGTAGTTAAATAATAATAGTTATTTTAATTAAATATGCTATAAAATATTACGCCGGTAATATTAATATTTTAAGCATCCATCATATTAGTGTTTTCTAACTCTACATTGGGAAGATAAACAAGATAAAAAGAAAGTTTAGAGCTGGGTCGATTTTGCCAAAATTTGGCGTATGAATAATTTATGACATAAAATATATTTTTTTAGGTCGAATCTTAAATTTATCGCCTCTGTGGTCTAGTTATCCGGTTTTGGCACTTGACTTATTTTTTTCTCCAAAGTCAGCTTTGTTGGAAGGTATGGTTACAACCTATAAGTAAGCTTTATTACTGAAGGGAGTTCTGTGTACTTACGCTAATGGTCCAAACAATCCCTTTCATTTAACCCATTGTAGCTGTTTTAAAATCTTTTAAAAGAAAAAAGGAATTAAGTTACCCAGTGAACAAGTAAATTACCTGTAATTTTGAGTAATTATTGTTTCCTTTTTAAATTTCCGGTTGAAAAATGTTTCACAATTCCTTTTCATTTATATACTTGTACGTAACAAATCGTTATAGGTTTCTAGAAAAAAATACAGTTAAAAAGTTTCTTATGCCATTTTGTTAACAAGTTTACGTGGATGTATGTAACTACCTTAACTATACCTTTCGACCTAACATCAGTGTTCGTCATTGTCGGGATCCGTGATAGAGGGTAATGGTAGACTGCATATGTATGTATAGGCGACACCGACAGTTGTTTCTTACGATGGTTGAGGATGTTCAACTCAACTACTGTACTTGGCACTGGTGACTTATGATTAAGGTTTTACTGAGAATAGCACCGACCTCTTAACGATTAATAATGCTAATAATGTGTTTCATATATGCCTAGTTAACTTAAAAAAAATATTAAAATACTAAAATTAAAATGAAATGAAATGTCTTATGCTATAAGTAAGTTTATATGAATAGTCGAAGTTTGGTTTTTAATGGTCAAAAAAATATCGAAAACGGTGATAATATTAGCTACATAGTTATGTGTTTAAAAGTAATAAAATGTTAAACGTAGAGTTTAAGGTTATTAAATTTTATAAGAATTGATATTATTTAATATTTGTTGAAAATTTAATATGCGTGTATGTATTTTATTATCAGCAATTAAATATTAATAACTAAAATAACAAACATTATTAAAACATCTTGATTTGCTGTTTTGTCTCAAATTTATTTTTTATCAAATTAAATACTAAAATTATATGATGCACACATAGCATATAGTTTTAGTTAAACAGACTAAGGATTTAAATTTAAATACTTAGAGAAAACTTAAAACATACGACGTATATATATTTTTTATCTTTTTTCCACATACAAAATTTATCGCTTTTAAAATAAAATATTTAATCATGCTGTACACATTAAAGTTAATCACATTAAATTTATTTTAAATGTTAAATAAATTTTCTTTCAGCACATACGTTAAGCATAATTCTCTTCATATACTTTCCAATCTCAACAATTTTCACAACATTTATATATCTTTATACAATTTGCTCACTCCATAATTTGATATGTTTAGTTACACCATGATATACAACAGGAAGCCTTAAACTTTCAGAGATATGTTAATAATAGACAAAAATGAATGATCCTAGTTTTTAGACTAGTTATGCAACTAAACATGCTTTAAATCTTAAATCGCGTAAAAAGCTTATTATGTTATTATTAAGCATAGATTAAAATACTCCACAGTATAAGTTAAG
>NJDD01001886.1:97907-125962 GCA_002245505.1 Calephelis nemesis
GCAAATGCCATCACGATTACTTTTTAATTAAATGAAATTTTGAAGATAAATTTTATCAACAAGTAATTTAATAACGTATTGTTTACTAAAATTGATAATTGTTTTAATATAACTATATAATATGACCTTATAAAATTCATATATAAAATGAGTGCCTACTTAGGCCGCTATGCGTATTTAAAAATGCCAAATTAAGCTAAAATAAAGTAGACAAAAATAAATTAAACCAGTTTTGTAATTCAAAAAATACAAACAAATCACAAAGGAAAAAATCTGCCTTTAAGAAAAAATAATAAAATAAAGGATTTAAATACAAAAATTTAGTTACTAAGTAAAAAATAAGGTACTAAATATAACGTGGGATTTAGGTTTTATAAACGCCTAATATCCTAATTCAGTCTCATATTTACGCGTACATAAGTAATATAAATATATACAAAGGATATAAAGAAGCTTGCTTATGTTTGGGATCATCAAGTTAGGAGTAAAAAATTGTATGCTAAGACGATTCACCAATTACAAATTTCTATAAAAAAGAGGAGCCCAGGATACTAAATGCGTAATAAGTAGAACTCATAGGTTCTCTATCTGACGTTGTCGATTAGACGATGATAAGAAATTCGTTTAAATAAGTCTAATGTGCCTTTACCTCACGCATTCAAGTATATTTTCAAGCAAATAAAATTGGACAACCAATACTCGAGGCTGAATATCGAGATTCTATTTAAGATAGTGTTTAACGATGGTTCAAAATATCTCACATCAAATCTGACACCCTCGAGTAACTCCCTATATCCCGTCTTGGGCTCCCCTACTACAAGCAGCAAATTTTTTTTATGTATTATATACATTGTTTTACTTCTTAGATATATTCAATTTATTAGCTTATACAGGAAAAGCTAATATTTAGATTAATTTCTTGAGAAACATAACGAACTCAAGAAATTTCTAGACACAGCTTATTTACACCGAGTTAATATTATGATATACTTTAATGTTATCTTAGGCTAGAGTTTTACTTAACGATGACGAAATAATATAATTTTAATATTATTGATCTATGTTTAATTATCTACTTTTTGACATGCAACGTAATATGTTTTAGTAAATCAAAAGATACTAAAAGCTACTTAAAGACGCCAATACGAAGTTAAAGGGCAGCATTTTGATTCACTCGTTTTAGAATTCCATGCTTCGAAAGGTAAAAATACGAAACCCCTATAGGTTCTCTTTGTTGTCCGTTCTTCCGTTTGTCAAGGCCCTTTTTCTCAAAAACGCGTGGAGATATTAAATTGAAATTTATAACAAATGCTCAAGTCTTCTGTTCCTTGGCACCGTAAAAAAATCAAACTTCTAAGCCAACACAATCAAAAGATTTATGCCGTTTTTGCCGCTAAACTTTGCAAGTTTTCGTAACTCGCAAGGGAACGAAAACCAGCAGGGTTTTCTCCGTGAATCTTGCTAAGTTTTGTTAATAAAAAATTAACTTCGAAGACATAGCGAAACTAAGCCTACGCTAGGAGCTACGTGTTTCCTATTTTAAATAATAAGAAATATTTTACAGTTTAGATACTGCAATTTGTATATATTATTTATTAGAATTATTTTAAATTGAGGCCGAATGAGTCGATATCTTAGTGTTGATTGGCACTTACAGTTGATGTTTGACATTCCAATTTTGAAAGATCTGGAGAGTAAATCTGTCAATGCGATAGATTTTTTTTATATATATAGATTCAGCGACTTTTTTAAAATAAGAAGCTAGAAAGAACTTTTCGTTAAACGACTATCAAATATATTTTTTTTATCGATAACAGTTAAACAAATTTATTATTTTCACTAGTAATTTACATAATTGTTGTTATGATATACCTACTTAAATAAAGTTAAAAGTGTGTTTTAAAAAGAACATTGTAAGATAAGGGTTATTGATTATGCTTTCAATGGTGTAGAAACATGCAATGGATATATTTTTGTCTGACTGAGTTCTAGGTTTCTAATTTTTAACAGAAAAAGGTGTTAATTTTGTTTGATTGTAGAGAATGTCTTTTATTTTAATATTTAATTTTTGTAGAAAAAAATTGTAATGAACTCCAGGGCACAATTAATTTGTCAGTCAATATTTTGAAGATAAAAAGTTGCTATTTTTTTAAATATTATTTTTTTATATTTCCTGCCTTTTTTTCAAAGAAACGTAACCGATAAAAGCGGTTCTAATTTTCTATTGAATTGGAAATATGAACTCACACTAAATGTATGTATTAATTAGTGCATTAAGAGCCGAATTAATTTATGCTACCGATAGTGCTACCGATGTTTGGTTCCCTATAGGAATTTGTGTGATATATATTCACGCGCAATGTCTATTTCTGAATATTTTAATTCCGCAGAGTACGAAAATTTTACCTAAGTAAATATTTGATTACTTGAAAAAGACGAATTGTTGATGAATAATTTAAATACATTGTGAATTGTACCTAATGATCAACTTAACCAATACTTTTAAAAGACAATGTGAAAAGACCTTATTTCAAAAGTTCCTCTTACTCTTTAGTCAATAAAACGAAATTCGGAATGTCATTGATATTTATTAAAATGTAAGGAATACCAGATGAGCATATAAAGCATACATACAATTATTGAAGGAAATTATTATCTCGCTTTACAGTAAAATTATCTTATAAAGTTTCAGCATAAATTTCCGTTTTCATTGTTAACTTGATACGGGGCAAGTTGCGCTACCGTGTTGGCGCGGTAATTATATCACAGATTATAATATTAAATGTTTTTGAAATTGCAACACTGACAATTGAATTTCAATTTGTTTTAGTGACATATTAATACTCATAATACATGTTTTAACGCCATTTTTGTTTGACCGCCTCGTTGATCGAGTGTTGTCGAGTGTCGAGTACATGCTACTTGACCAACCGCGAGGCTCGGGTTCGATACCCGACGGGGGCAGGCATTAGTGTGATGAACATTTAAATTTCTGCATTTCCGTATTTAAGTATTTCTGTGTATTAGTATTTGTGATACCCGTAACACAAGCATATAATTTGATTACTTTGGGATTAGATTCAATTGGTGTGAATTGTTGTCCAGGGATATTAAATATTAAATTTAAAGTATCTTAATAAAACACTGCTCACAATACTCTTAGTTGTAAATAAAATGAAATAGAAAATTAAACTACTTAAAATAGAATATGTGTTTTTTCTACATAATAAGGTAGTTTTATTTAGTAGCACTGTATAAAATTTCTTTTTTTATGTATAATTAATTGTAAGTGTGATGTTTTATTAGTTGTTCTATCTTTATATTGAAATCGACACGTGAGCTCCTCAAAGATTGCAATTAATTAACATTTAAGAAGCATAGAATCCATATTTTTTAATGAAATGAAACGCCGTAAAAAACCTAATTAGTACTTAAATTTAAAATAATATACGAAATAATTAGGACATTTTTGTTTTAACATGTCACTAATAATTTTGGCATATTAGCATTTTAGGGTAAACATAGAAACATCACCACCATAAGAATAACATTTTCTGAATTGTTTATCATCCCCAATGAATACGGTTAATAATATATTTATTTCCAGCAAAATAAAGAGCTAGAAATATAAACAACTAAATATTATAAGTAAAATATGTATAACTCTTGCGACATTTTTTTTAAAGTTAATACAAATTCACATATGGACATGACTTTATATGGTTGTCATTTTAAAATAATCAATTGATATATTATAAATAATAAAAAACTAAACAGATACAAAACACAATATAAATAAACACAAGTAAAATAATATATAGCGGTACGTTTATGCTACAGTATAGTCCAGAAAAAATCCACTTTTTTCTTGTAATTAATCAAGTATATTCAATCCTTCAAATGAAAGGGATATAATGAACTCTTATTTAAATTAAATTTTATAACTTATGTATATAAAACATTTACATTCTTAGGAATAACATATACTACAAATAATTTCTTATTAAACATCAAACAAAACGAGCTAATACAGATTTGTTATATTTATGACATCAATGACATCAATCGTAAATTCCGTTATAGTACGGCTAATTTAAAAGATCACATTTGACACATTTTTAGTAACAAAAAGATCATCGAAGGCAAGAATGAACCCTTGACTTTTGTTCTAGCCGACGATGCCCTGCCAGTTAAGTTCTTGATACAATATAATAAAAAATCAAATTATTATTTCAACAACACTACTTTTTCGGGTATAAATACATTTTTTTCAGTGGTAACACAGATCTTTTAACAATATATTAAGATTGACAGATGTCAAAATATGTGATGTTAAATTGGCCTTACTATAGTATCCCGACTACTAAAGACATTACGGACTGTCGTAATTGACTGTTTAATTAACACCAATTTTCAATACTCAATTAATTTTCAGTACAAGGATAAAAATAGTATAAGAGATAGTAAGCAAAATGTAAATGGGTTCATACATATGAAGCAGGATTTGTTGTACTGCACGGACATTATTTTTACTGGCAACTGGGTCGGCGGAGGTTCCATGCGAACGACGTTTACTGCGAAAAAAGTAAAAGTAAAAATGAAATGTTAAATTTTAAACTTGTTAATTTACACTTGTTATTTTAAACTTGTTGATTTACAGGTAACCTTTTATTTACCTTTTGCTATCTAATACTAAGCTTTTTTTTTATAACATTGGAAGGCAAAAAGTAGACGGATTTCCTGATGGTAAGAAATTCCCGCCGCCTAGAGACAGCAAAGGTGATAATGGTGCGTTGCCAACCAGATGCCGGGATGTTAGGCCTCAAGCAAAAGTAAGTTAACCGGCTACCTTACCCTCCGAACCGGAACACGTCATGACGTTATGGCGGTAGGAATAGGTAAGGCGGTCGTAACAATCCGGACGAGTCACTCCAAAACTCTACCACCTAGTAGAATTTCACGGTGGTGTTAGTGACGGCAAGCCTATGCTCGCCTTTTAGATGCTGCTGAGCAGGAATCAGATGGTCTATTCTAGAAAGGAGCCCGGACCAACACGGGGCTAATAACTGTTATAGTCTATGTGACCCTCTCGTTGGTCGAGTGGCTAGCGTACACGCCTAACTTCGCCTACCGTGAGGCTCGGGTTCGATTTCCGACGGGGGCAGGCATTTGTGTGATGAAAATTTAAATGTAAGTGTTTCCGGGTCTGGGTGGTTAATTAAATATATTCTGGTATCTATTTAAGTAATTCTATGTATTAGTATCGTTAACTAACTCCCATGAAACAAGAATATAATTTGCTTACGATGGGGATAGATTCAATTTGTGTAACTTGTCCAGGAATATTTACTTATTTATTATTTATTGTCGTATTTGGTAAAAATGGTAGACGTTAAATTTACAGAAAAAGTTTGGGAGCAAAAAATAGTTGGAGAGTTCTTCAAATTGACAACACTGTAGTAGTTTTCATAAGTTCTTTGTAATAAGTTTAGTTTACAATATTCCACTTCACAAGATCAAGATCGGCAAGATCTAAGTTAACGCTACATGATCAAATCGCTTGGAGATTATCCAAAAGCTGTGTCATGTATCTCCGAAATCGGCGTGTTTGTATAAAAAAATTGTGTGTGTACTTATGCACACGCGTTAGAAGTTATACTTCTTCGGCGTAATAACATAAAATCTTTTTAAAAATTTTATCTTTTGCTTTATTTTACATTTGTAGACAAAATGACACTAACCATAGAAATAAAGAAATATTGTGAATACAGTTGTCAGTTCTCACGCAAACATACGTAGATGTCCTTACTTTTACTTTGTTGGTACCTTTTTTTGAAAAACTAAAATGTTATCTATAGCTAACTTCATCATATCGGTTTTTCGTGACGGCGTGCGCGCGCATCGTAAAAATTTACCCTCATCATTTTTTCCTAACGCGCCAAAAGAAGTATAACTTCAAAAAAAAGTGAAGAAAAAATGATTTTATGAATGTGGATGAAAATCGTGATTTCACCTAAATATATAACTAATTCAGTGTAGACCCGGGGAGATCTAGATTAACATTTCACGATCAAATCGTTTCGACACATTGGACACCAAAAATGGTAATGGCACACATGGGAATTTCTCTGAATCTTTGTCTTATAAGTTAAGGAATGTTTACCTAATAAGAACATTTTATACATTTTAGTTGTTTTTTTTTTACTGTTATCTGCAAATGAATCCAAATTGTCGGGTCCAGAACATGGCACTGTCATTGTTGCGACAAGAATAGGTAAGAAGTGTTTATGGCGGTTAACCATATACCGCCTCGTTGGTCGAGTGGCTGGCGTACACGCCTAACTACATCGACCAATCGCGAGGCTCGGGTTCGATTCCCGACGGGGGCAGGCATTTGTGTGATGAACATTTAGGTGTCTGCATTTCCAGGTCTGGGGGTTTATTCAATTTATTCTGGTATCTATTAAAGTATTTCTATGTATTAAAATTGTTGACTAATACCCATAACACTAGCATAATATAATTTGCTTACTTTGGGGTTAGATTCAATTTGTGTGACTTGTCCAGTGGATATTTATATATTTGTAACTTTTATGGCTAATGTTAAAATATTGAAAATATATTACCTGTTACAGTATGATTTTGTACATCCGCATATCCCTCTCCCAAATTGGCGTAACTTGGTATTGTGCTCAGGCAGGTGATATCAACAGTTTGGTTGGGGAAAAGCTCCAAGCTGGTAAGGGGGAATCGGAGTGATGAATTCGTCAGAGACAAGGGCATGCCATGATGATGCCGGTGACCACTGACGGTGCCATGAGGGATGGTTAACCTTTCATCCACCTGATAAATAAGGAAATAAATATGTTATTGACTCCATTACTAATAACAACAACGTAGCGAAACAACTTATTTTGTAAAAACCTAGTACCAACTCATCGCCTTGCTTGTCGACAGATTACATGTTGACGGTTGACGTAGAACTTGCCCGGGTTCTATTCCTCACGGGAGTAGGCATTTGTGTGATTTACATCTATGTCTTTAATCTGACCATTCCAGTAACTAGAATATTATTTTCAATGGCGTTACGGTACTTTTATCTTGAAATGTTTGTGATATGATTTGTGTTTGTGGGAATTCAAAATCAAAGTTTTATCAAAAGTACTTCAAGAATAAGCAGTTGTTTGACAGCTTATTTTGTTATTAACCCTTTATGTTTTTGAATAAAAGGACTACCAGCTATCAGTTTCCTCCGGCTTTGCATGTTAGCATATTTTATTTTTGTCAAATTTTGTTTAGTAGTAGTAGCCTACATTTCGGATCAACATTAAATGTTCTACTGCGGGAAAATGATATGTTGCCATCACTAAATACAATATACTACTTCAAAAGGTCGCGGGCAATAGATAGTTTAAAATAAAATATCGACACACACACGACAATTGTTCTTCAATGCTATTGGTTCACGTAATTAACATGAAGTTCATTTTAACCAATCAGAGTGCGCTTTTATAATTTGACAATGAGCATAAAGCGTTGGTTGTGTTAATTGCGTAAACTAATAGGAACGCAATCACAATCTTGGTACTCGTTTGTTAAATAAACAGACTACAAAGGTAGAATAAAGGTCTGTGTGAGAAAAGATATGTGTTAAATGGAAGAATTATTTTAAATGATGAAGTAAAAATGAATTTTTAATTAATTTGTTTAATGACAAAAACGAAATTGGCCCACAAAAGCTGACAACCATCTAGTAGTAATTACTAAAATATTTGTTTCCAGTTCACTAAGTAAATCTGTGTAAATATAACTGTTTTTTGTAAAGTAAAATTTATTTGAATCTTGAAATCTTCCAGTATAAATTCAAAGGCGAGGTATTATCAAAAGCAATTCAAAGATAATTTACGTACAATTTATTGTTGACAGCACTTCAAGATGTTAAACAAAATTATTACCTACATCAGCATTTGTATCACGAATACTGTTTTATTTCATAAATATTTTATGGAGTATATGTAAGTCACATAAGTATTAGCACGTAAAAATATGGAACAGTATGGAAACTAAGCCAAAGTCATAAAATACCTACACCCCATTAAATCAATAGGGTTGTCACGTATTTTTTTTGTCATACGATTTGAAGTAACCACTTAGTTTATGAATAAGTTGGTAATCGTAGCATCGGTTAATCTCAGCAAAATACAGGTACGCTCGTGGCATTTAGAAAGATTGTGGAAACTATAAACTACGTGAAACTCGAATGGACGCGTGCTTCGTAACTGCTGCACTAACAATATCCTTGTGTAAATTTAATATAATACACTGCCTTACTAAAATTAAATTATCGCTCGCTGACCGCATTCGTAACAGCGAGATCCGAGAAAGAGTGGGATTGAAAGAAAGTGTTGCTGTTGAAATGCGAAAGGGCATGTTCCGCTGGTTCGGTCATGTGGAAAGAATGACAGATGAAAGATTGACAAAGCAGATATAGTGCTTATCAGAAATAGTGATATAGTGCAGTGCGAATTCGGATGGATGTAGGTACCCGGGAAGACCAAGGCTGACATTTCACAATCAGATCATTCGATTATTATCCGAGGGTGGTGTTAAGAGTCTCAGAAACCGGCGTGTTTGTATAAAAAGGGTAATGAAAGTGAAGGAAGCAAGGCAGGTTTGTCAGGATCGTGAGGTCTGGCACTCGATACTCTCTGCCTACTTCGTAAGGGACTTGGCGTGAAGATATGTATGTGTGTATGTAAATTAAATACATACCAAGGCCTAGAAACATAGACATCTATATGTCTGTATATCTTTATGTTCATCACAGAAATGCTTGCCTCATCTGGAATCGAATTTGCGGGTGTTTTGAAGAGTTAGGCGTGAACTCCACGACCAACGATGCGTTCAAATGTATTAAAAAGAATGTTAAAATAGTAAATTAATATTTTAAATTGCAGGTACAATATTTATTTGAATCTTAAAATTTACATTGGTCGTAGAAAATTTTCAGCAAGGTATTATTAAAAGTAATTCAAGGATAAGCAGTTTGTCATCCGCTAAACTCTAAGCTACGTACAGCTTATTTCCTGTTGACAGCCCTCAAAATGTTGTATAAAATTTTTACTTGAGATTTCTTTTGTATCATAAATATTGTTTTAGGTGATAAATATTTAATTTCTACAATTATTTTTTCATTACTTCTGAAAGGTTTGTTTATTATAACGGATTTTAGGAATTTTACAATTAATTGACTTTTGTTTAGTTTAAAAGTGAATTATTGTATATAGTCTGCTCCAAACGCAAAGCGAAAAACGATCATTGACACTAAATATTATGTTAGTATCGTATTAACCAAACTCGTAGTTTTTTTATATAAATATTACTTTAACGTTCACGCATTAAACGTGGTTCGTCAATACGCATCTAGTTCATCCAGAGATATCAAACCTGTTTTTCTCACGTTACAATAATCAAATTTTCAGTTTTTATTTTTTAGCTGAAATAATTATAGTAGCACAAATTTCCATGAACTACCTCTTTGTTAATAATTGTCAAGGTTTCGGAATTAATAAGAATTTTTTTTGCTTATATATATTAGATTATATATTCACAGGATTTTGCGTAATTACTTCACACTGAATCTTAAATGCATAAAAAATACTTCCCCATTTTCGAAGCGATTCAAAAAATGTTGATAAACCCTGTTTTTCATTCAAAGGTCAATGACCACTCTGAGTTTGAAACAGACCATAGAGAATTTTTAGACTCTGTCTTACTTAATCATAATGCTGTAACATATTGCTCTCTATGGTTTACTAAAGTAAGTTATTTAGCGTCATAGCTCGAGTTAGTAAGGCCCTATTAACTTTCTGGGTGTTTTTACTGACATGTGTTTCCGCTTGTTTGCTTTTTTTTATGAGACAATGAATAAATACGAAACACACAGATCTTCCGATGGTTAGACACAACCGTTGCTTGTAGATTGAAAGATTCCAATTCAAAGATTTATTGAATATGACACTATCACGGCACCATTAACAGATAAGGCAGTAAAAGTTGCTGCACTGCATTCCACGATCAGAGGACTTGTCGTGACCAATTTAACATATGCTCGCTTCTTACGGGCTGTCAAGCACTCGTATAATCAAATCTACACAGTATAAATAAATTAGTAATGCTGTAGTATTAGTTGTTAATTAATTCAGGCTACCATTCAAATTGTATAAACTATTGATCGCAACCGAACCAGGCTGAATAAATAATGAAATATATCCTTACATAGAAACCCTACACATTGCTGTATTTGGGGGCTTCCAGGTTTGACGAAATGCTTCCAGAATGTTATGACACGTGGTGAAGAACTACAACTAGAATGTTTGATTTTATGAAAACTTACTCATTACCGCATTCGCAACAGTTAGATCCGAGAAAAAGTGAGATTGAAAGAATGTGTTTATGCTAAAATGAGAAAGGGCATGCTTCGCTGGTTCGGAACATGATGTATTAATGACAGATGTAAGGTTGGAAAGGCAGACATATATGCAAATCTGGATGGATATAGGTACCCGGAAAGATCTAGGTTGACATTCCATGATTGCTTGGGTATTATCCGGAGGTGGTGTCAAGAATCTTCGGTCAACTAAACTGGCGTGTTTGTATAAAAAGGGTAATTAATCTGGAGGAAGTCAGGCATGTCTATTACGATGGGGAGATTTGGCACTCAATACTCTCAGCCTACCTCGGAAGGGACTTCGTCATACATGTTTTGTCTCATTAAAATAACAACAAACTTACATAACCGGAAAAAGAAGAAGAAGCGTCCGACAAACTCAATTCTCCCAAAGCTAAGATTTCATTTAATATTAATTTACATAGTATAAATCAACGTCGCTTTCTTTCCGCTGTCTGTCGCTATAAAAGATTTTAGTATACTTAAATCTTTTTGACTACTCAATGGATTTTGATGCAGGTATTTTAATAGCATGTTTTAAAGTTTAGACTAAGGTCGGTGTAAAATTAAGTTGATATTATAGTCTGTATTTCATTGTAATATAGACTTCAATACTAGGTTGAACCTTGATAATTTACGCCGCGTTTATTAATAAAACGGTATATGTATAGTAATATAACATAGAAGTTTGTCCAAACGTGCGAAGTTGGGACGGGCTGCTAGTTTAATACTAGTTTTTTATAGGTAATAATTAAAGTGCTGTTTTGGCATATATCTCGTAGTAACATCAACAATATATCAACTCAATAGGAAAAAAAACCCCGATTTTGAAACATTCTTCATTAGTGCTTCTCTTCTAGCTCCGCTGAACTAAGCGTGATTATAGTCTATAGCCTTCCTGGATAAATGAGCTGTCGTCTAATTGAGTTTTATCATCATCTGATCTAATCATTTTATCTAATTTAATTTTCAAACCGGACCAGTAGTTCCCGAGATTAGCGCGTTCAAGCAAGCAAAACACAAACTATACAATTTAATAATACTAGTATATGTTTATTTTAAAAGGTAATACGAGTACTTCGTCTCGTGCAATATAATCTGAGATCGAAACTAATATAAGTTAATCCGTAGCACAATGCTACGCCGTAGCAGTGAAATTTGTAGCACAATACATTCATCCCGTGCTACGGATTTCATGTTGATTTGGATTCTAATTTTACCATGAATTATTTATATGACGTTTATTTTTATAATCTACATTATGTTCTAGTTTTGTAAGGTTGACAGTAAAGTTAGGTGTGATTATAATGTGCCTAAAAGTAGTATTGCACAATCTGTGGTTCCCTCCGAACTGAAAGACGTCAACGGCAAGCATTAGACGTTATGGCGACAGGAATAGGTAAGGCGGTGGTACCAATCCGGATAAATTGCTGAGAAACTCTACCACCTAGTAGGATGTCACAATGTTAAGCGACGTTAAGCCTATGCGCACCTTTTACGAGCTGCCTGGCAGGAAGGCAGATGGTCTATAATACGTTAATGTTCAAAGACAGGGAGCAAGCACCCATTTCTAGTAACTGTCACCATTACGAGAAATGGGTGCTTGCCTGCAGACACCAAAAATGTTTAAGGTGCGCCGTTATCCTATGACCGAGGTAGTAGATCTTATGTGCTATTGGCTATATATTCATTAATTTAATACACAAAGACAAAAAAATAGGGATTTTTATCCGAGAAAAATTGGTCTTATATTTCCATACTGAGGGATAAATATTAATCAAACAATACTTGGTTTTAAGCAAGGTTAATGACCCAAAACGGTCTCTCAGGGTTAAAACAATTAAAGAAGGGACGTAATAAAGTACTCTAATTATAGCATTTCGGGGTTAACCTGCTATATTTCCTTTTATAAATTCAATTTAGCTTTTTCCAGAAATAGGTATGACCTTTATATGAATAAGAACTGATTTTTTTTCCATGTGAGAAGAAGTTCGAGTTGGACTCGAGCACTGAGGGTTCCGTACAAACCTGTCGTTATATTATGTGTAAGTAACTAAAGAGTTACTTATGATGTAACTAAAGAGGTATTCCAATGTGTCGGTTTTTGTTAGTGTACTCGTATGCTAAAACCAAAAACTCAAAAATATGACCCATTTGCTAATTAGTAAAATTAGTATCTATCTTTTTCATTGTTGGCACTTGGTAGAATCCAATTTCATACACAAGTTTTTTTAAACAAACTCTTTTATAACAACACTTTAGTTAGAACTTTGTGTAATACGTTAGCCAATCTGTTACACGTTTTAAAGCATCATCAGGGCTTTACAACTAAAAACAAATGAGTCTGTATTAAATTAAACAGATTTATCACTACATAGTATAAAACAAAGTCGCTTCCTCTTTCCCTATGTCCTTTGTATGCTTGAATCTTTAAAACTACGAAACGGATTTTGATGCGTTTTTTTAATAGATAAAGTAATTGAAGAGAAAGGATTTTATGTATATTTTAAACCCGTGTGAAGCCGTCCGGGCCGCTATTTTATCCTAATCTTTTAATTTATTTTTAGTGGTTTACTTAGAGGTAACTTATTTGTTAGAGATTTAGCCATGATAATGCTGCAAAAAGTAGAAACAGTTGAAGAAAATGTAACAAAATTGTTAATAGAAGTGTACTGTGAAAAAGTACGAGAGATAGTATTAAAAAAGTGTGTACTAGTTATAATCTTTTTCTTTGGTGATATCGGATTCCTTTGAAAAATGTAGATCCGCTTCTGTATTGTCTGTCAAGTTGTAAAATAATAACATCATGAACTTAAAAATGGTAGAGTGCTACAATTTTAGAGGTTCAATGTTTTTTAAAGAAATTAGCTGACCCATACCTACTTGAAATGGCGAGATGCTTTTCTTCTACTTGATTTACGTTTTACATTATTTTTCTTACTTTCTTTGTTTAACCACATTAAAATCTATCGTATATAACTCCCGTATAGTGAAATTTTCTATTAGAAAAAAAGAGCTTTATAATCGGTTCAGTGATTCCAAAGATTATCCTCCATAAACAAACAAACGAACAAAACAAAAGAGTTATGAGCTTCACAAATATGCAATATTGACAACTAGCAGTGCCGTCGATTTCGTCGGCGTGAAATTTATTAGAGTCTTATGTATTTAGTCAATTCAGATTTTTCTTAAATAAATGTAGCCCTAATTACTCCTTATTACATCTACTGCCGATCGTAGTCTCAACAACAACAGTCCAGCTTTTTTTGTAATAAACCGGAATAAACCGAAAAATCGTCAGACAGACAGAAATAGTAAAAATGTTATTTTGGCATATATACCGTATTTATTAAAAGCTGTAATTTTAAAACTTCAAACAGACTCTCTAATTTTATTTATTCGCATAGATTAGCATGAAATAGAAAAGGTGAAATAGAAAAGGAATCTAGTTTGTAAGTGATTATTCTCGCCCACCTAAACTGACTTGAGTACCTTTTTCTTGAACGATCCAAGTTGTAAGCAGCATGGTCACGAGGTTAGTGAAACGCCGAAGTACGCTGTTAGGTATGATATCAGTAACTTCTACAAACTAGAGAATGAGAATTTTCCCCGCGTTGTTCCGGGCTCCTTTGCAGAATAGACCATCTGCCTTCCTGCCAGGTAGCTCGTAAAAGGTGAGCATAGGCTTAACGTCGCTAGCATTGAGACATCCTACTAGGTGGTAGAGTTTCGCAGCGATTTGCCCGGATTGGTACCACCGCCTTACCTATTCCTGACGCCATAACGTCCAATGCTTGACGTCTTCCAGTTCAGAGGGTAAGGTAGCCGGTAAACTTACTTTTGCTCGAGGCCTAACACCCTTGCCTCAGGTTGGCAACGCACCATTACCAACTTTGGTGTCTCCAGGCGGCGTGAATTTCTTACCTTGCATTATCATAAAAAAAAGAATGGGTGTATTTTGTTACATTGCAATAATGTGTGGTATACCAAATATTTTTCAAATAAACAAGAGATATTACGTTATTATCGCATAAATTTCCATGATTTGTATATATTTGAAAACAAGAAACATTTTATCACAATGTTTATTGGATAATGTAACTTTGTTGGTATAACAACGAAACAATACAATTTTAACGCCGCCAACCGTATTTTACGGCTTTGAATACCGAACTCAAGGGTGAATGGAATGTGAAAATATAATGATTTTGTTTGTGTACCCACAAAAAGGTTTACAAAGAAAGCATTAAAGAGATATTTAATGATATTTAAAAATGTTTTCCGTTTGCAAACTTAACGACTTGTAATTTAATGGGGTTTTGTCTATGGTATGTAGATTTTTCACGTATTGATCCGGGGTCCTTTGCAGAATAGACCATCTGTCTTCCAGCCAGGCAGCTCATAAAAGGCGAGCATGGGCTTACGGTCACAAGCACCGTGACATCTGATTAGGTGGTAGAGTTTTGCAGCGACTCACCCGGATTGGTACTACCGCCTTACCTATTCCTGCCGCCTTAATTTCAAGACGTGTTCCGATTCGGAGGGTAAGGTAGCCGGTAAACTTGCTTTTGCTCGGCTTCAGGTTGGCAAAGCAACTCATCATTTCCACCTTCGGTGTCTAAGCGGCGTCAATTTTTTGTCATCAGAAAATCCATCTGCTTGTTTGACTTACAATGTTATAAAAAAGTCAACTATTGTTTTATACCATACATGTACTTACGGTATTACTAATCTGAGGCTAATTTAAGGTTTCCAAGTTAAGTTTAAAAGTTAGTTTATTATTTATGTAGTATCTTCACGCCCATATCCCCGAAGAGGTAGGCAGAGGCACAACCAAGACACCCACGACTAGCCGAAGACACTAAGTCCCACAATGTGATAGGTGGCAAGCCTATCGCCAACCGGGCACATTTCCAATCCCGACCAACATTTTTGTAATTAGAAAATTAGAAAAATCCAATTTTCTTTTTTGTTGGCCGACCCGGGATTCGAACCCGGGACCTCATGCAGTCAAGTCCAACACCCGGACCGCTAGACCACAGAGGCGATTATGTATTTCAAAAATAAAAAAACAATGGTAGGTACTCAGAGCATGAAGACAAGTTGATAACCTTTTCTATAAATTTTTAAAGAAAGAAAAAATTTAGGGTAAGTGCTAAAAAATAAAAAATAAAAATACAAAGTTGATAACCATTTATGTTAGAGCGTCGATTTTTTTGTTGAAATGATGCGAAGTGCTATTTGGTTGAAGCCTTAAGTTTTTATTATATAATCTTAACACAATCGTAGTTATTTTTTTTATAACGAAGTTTACATACCGCCTCGTTGGTCGAGTGGCTAGCGTACTCGCCTAACTGCATCGACGGACCGTGAGGCTTGGGTTCGATTCCCAACGGGGGCAGGCTTTTCTGTGATGAACATTTAGATGTCTGCATTTCCGGGTCTGGGTGTTTATTAAATTTATTCTGGTATCTATTTAAGTATTTCTATGTATTAGTATCGTTGACTAACACCCATAACACAAGCATATAATTTGCTTACTTTGGGGTTAGATTCAATTTGTGTGACTTGTCCAGGGATATTTATTATTTATTATATCTTTATGCGAAGTCTCTTACGGGGTAAAGAGTGTCGAGTTTCAAATGCCACGATTCTTCCAGGGCTACCTTGCTTCTAGTTTTCTACTTTTTCCAATCAAATACGGCGATTTGAAGACTTGAAAAAACCTTTGGATGAAACCTTCGCGATATGAAAATGGAATGTCGACTTAGATCTTTCCGGGTACAATCCATCCATATTCAAATTGTATAAATGCTTTGTCAATCTTTCACCAGTCATTCTATCCACATGACTGAACCAAAAGAGCATGCTCTTTCTCATTTATACATCAACAATTTCTTTCAGTCCCGCTTTTTCTATCACGGTTTTTTTAATATCCCTGGACTAGTCACACAAATTGAATCTAACCCCAAAGTAAGCAAATTATATTATGCTTGTGTTATGGGTGTTAGTCAAAGATACTATTACATAGAGATACTTAAATAGATACCAGAATACATTTAATAAACACCCAGACCCGGAAATGCAGACATCTCAATGTTCATCACACAAATGCCTGCCCCCGTCGGGAATCGAACCCGAGCCTCGCGATTCGTCGATGCAGTTAGGCGAGTACGCTAGCCACTCGACCAACGAGGTTATTTACGAGTACATTGTTGCAAATAATAAAGCGTACATTTTGTTACAGAGTGAGTCGTTAGTAAGTAATACCATTTCTTGTTGTGTATAAAGTCAAAGTGTAAACTCAGCTTTAGGCATTTAATTAATTTATTAATAAAGTTATACAATTGCCTTTTACATTATTCATTGCGATAAAATTATCATAAAACAATAAAATAAATACGATTATTTGCACTTGGTAATCTATTGGTATAATATTGTAAACCAAGATGATTTCCAGTTCTTTGCAGTACAAACAACAAATGAACTGATAAATCTCGTAGTACTCGTACATGTGGGGGAGATATGACAGCTTGTAGCGTATGACAAGACGTATCTTGTGTTACTACTCGTACTTATCTAGGTATAAGAATAGAGACGGTTGGATTTACATGTAGTCCTACATAATGGATACTATGTCAAAAATCTAAAAATTAAATTGTTTCCGTCCTTGTAACTTGGTAAAACTTCATTACATACTTTTTATAAAACGCACTGTTTCTATTAATATATTTTTTAAAACTATGAAATAATATTGGCCAACCAGTTTCGCTTTTAAAGCATCTTCAGAGCTATGTTAACATAATTTGTAACATATATGATTAATGTTACGCCAATTAATGGTAATTAACCAAAAAACTAAAGCTTGGCTGTTCCTGTTCGATAGGTACGGGTACGGTATATTGAAACCATGTTTTTGCTTTTATTTTTATTTACAGGATTTTGCCCGGGTTTAGATGTGATGATTGGTTGGCGAAAGGTTTGATACCAAAATGTGAACCAAGTATCTTCGACTTAACGTGGGGGCCTTGGTTATAGCTCTGGCTTATTCATTGATACAAGCGTGAACATATATTTTAGATTAAGTATTTTTAGCATAGACGGCGAACAAGCACAAATAAAAATGAAATTATTTTAAGATTTTTCAGTTCTGTATGTTATAAGATAGGTAACAGGAATAAGTAACAGAAAAAATAGACCTTAGAACACAAGTTTAAGTCTACCAGTAATCCTCACCTCCAGTATGGAATACGACAACGATGGTCATTATTACCTTAGATTTAATTATAACGGTGGAGCAATTTAGGCAAGCAATTTATTTTTGTTGCTTTTTTAAATTTGTTGTTTGTTCTACCTAAAATTCTAAAACCTAGACTAGCATCCAATTACTATATCTTTCCAGCAACAAATAGGGTTGTCACATTCCTACAACACAAAATATTTTATGTCTATAATGATTGTAGTATTACATCTCTGAACTAATCCGTGATTGATATTGGACATGATGATCAGTTGTTGGACTTGACTGCATGAGGTCCTGGGTTCGAATCCCGGGTCGGACAACAAAAGAAAATTGGGTTTTTCCAATTTTCTATTAAAAAAAATTGTTGCTCGGGACAGGATATCTGCCCGGTTGGCGATAGACTTGCCACCTATCACATTAACCTAAGTCCCAAACTTAGTGTCTTCGTCTAGTCGTGGCTACCCTGGTTGTGCCCCTGCCTACCTCTTCAGGGATATGAGCGTTAAGATACTTTTTTTTTATAATTTGATTCTCAATAAATAACATGCTGCCACGATATCCATGTGTAACATATTATTGATTGTAGATGTGTTTAGTTAAACAGGCGTATAAAAGTTATTTTTTTTTATTTTTGTAGTAAGGCGGTGAAAGTTTAATACATATAACATTAAAGTCAAGCCAGACAATGTGCGAACTGTTGCAGTGCGCCGACCGCATCGATGGTCACAACTACTAGTAAATACTTAACAAGCTGTTGGTCAGACGATTTTGATGTTCAACTTTAGTGTTACTGTTTTGAAAGTGGATTATAAAGTGACAAATCGTCTATTTACAAAGAAGAAACTGTTACTTTTCGACCTCGGTTATTCTTCGAGTTTCTAGAACATTCGGCTGTTTCGCGGGAAATCTTTCCATGTCGAAAATCTTAGTATGTGCAAAATGTTCTGGTAGAACAGTACTTCGATGGCTGTTTCTACAAACGATTACATATATGTTTTTCATTCAATAATAAAATTGTAGATAGAATAGAATAACTCTTTATTGTGCACCAAAATACATAAAAAATAAATAAATTTAAAGAAGCTTAAAACTAAGTGATACATAAGGGCGGCCTTATGTAAAACAACGATATCTTCCAGGCAACCTTATGTTATGGAGACATAACAAAATAAATTTTGCACGATGGTGCTCTTAACACACAAAAATGAAATATTACACATGCAATATCAATTGGAATAGAATTATTTTAAAACTAGCGGCCCACCCCGGCTTCGCACGGTTAAAAAATATACACACAAACAGTCCGCTTCAATCACTTATCTATTAAAAAAAAACGCATCAAAATCCTTTCCGTAGTTCTAA
Source organism: Calephelis nemesis (assembly GCA_002245505.1). NCBI lineage: Eukaryota > Metazoa > Arthropoda > Insecta > Lepidoptera > Riodinidae > Calephelis > Calephelis nemesis. Next base: position 116,963 of record NJDD01001886.1, read on the forward strand.
AGATTTAAGCATACAAAGGGACATAGGAACAGAGAAAGCGACTTTGTTTTATACTACATAGTGATAAAGGAAAAAAAAGAATGAACAGATTAACTTTAAACGATTCATATTGAACGTAGAAATTGAAGTTTAACAATATTTTTAAACATATTAATATTAGGGGCTCTCCTGACTTCTACTGGAAGCGAGTTGTAAAGATTTACTGACAGCGAGGTAATGGATCAGCTATAATAGAGTTTTATTAGAGTTTAATTAGGGGGTACTGCATTACCACAAAAAATTAGAAGCCTCTCTTTGACTAAACTCTTACTAAAATTGACATCCAACCAATTACATGCTACACGCATGAGGTTGCAGCATGTTATTGAGTGAGAATCTAATTTTAGACACTGCTTGGAAAAATATGTTTTCAACGAATGTTTAGTTTTTGAACTGAAAACTTCTTTAGTAGCGTTTTTGGAATGGGTAAAAGTTTCTAAACTCGCGTTAGTGTTGTCATGTTTGTGTACGATAGGGCAATAAATGAATATTGTATTATAACACATAAATTATAATACTATCACCCGGAAAATTAAAGCATTTCGTGCAAAATATTAAAAATGCACTACGTTAATATTCAAGTGTTGACTTCTGCCGGCACTCCCGGAGTGCACTTCGTCGTTTTTTTTTAGTGTGACGGTTAGAGTCAAATTTTAAACAGTATTAAAATCATGAAATGTAAAGTTCATGTTATGGGCATTGTAAATGTAAAACACAATGAATAATTATAACTATACTCCTAAAAAAATAAGCCTCATTAAGCCCGATTAGTTTCGTTTGCTGGGTTTTATAATTATTATGTGACCGCGATTCCGATCCGGTGGTAGTTTAAAAAATGGCGATGGTCAGATGTATCAGGTGAATGTAAATAAAATTTTTACTGGTTTGATTCTCTGACGTCGTTTTTGTTTATTTATTCACGTCATAAATAAATATTCTATTTATAGTTAGCTTGACGCGACTCTCAAAATGACAAATGCAAATGGCTTCATCATACTAATTGACATTAGCAGCGAGCTCCACTGAAGGACCTGATTGATTTTATTAAGTACACAACCACCTGCTGCGTAATTAATTACAGCCATTTATTCTTGTATATTAAATATTTTACGGTAATTCATAAAAGTATCTTCACGCCAATATCCCTGAGGGGTAAGCAGAGGCACAACCAGGGCACCCAAGACTAGCTGAAGACACTAAGTCCCACAATGTGATAGGTGGCAAGCCTATCGCCAACCGGGCACATATCCAATCCCGAGCAACATTTTCTTTTTATTAGAAAATTGGAGAACCCAAATTTTCTTTTTGTTGCCCAACCCGGGATTCGAGCCCGGGACCTTGTGCAGTCAAATCTTACACCTGCACCGCTAGACCACAGAGGCGATTATTATAATTATAAGTATCAAGATAATTTATAAGTATCAAGTTATTTTTGTACAAAAAGTATCTTCACGCCAGTTTTACTGAAGAGGACGGCAGAAGTGCACCCAGATCATCCACGATTTCTCAAAGGTAATAGGTGATATTTCGAATGTGATAGGTGTCAAACCTATCGCTATCCAATTCCGGATAGCGTTGTTTTTATAAAAAATTCGCCGAGTCGACTAATTGCACATAGCTTGACCTTAACAGTTACTAACAGTTTGTATGGATTTCAGAATTGTTTTTCCCATAGTCTCTCAAAATATGTATATTTTTTATTTTTCTATCAAATATAACGTTGTCTGGGTTTTCGATATTTACGCAGTTGGCGATAGTCTTGCAACCTATCACATTGTGGGACATAGTGTCTTCGGTTAGTCGTAGGTGCCTTGGTGGTGCCTCTGCCTACTACTTCTATATGGGCGTGAAGATACTTTTAAGAGACAAACGCGGCCTATAGGACCTATATATACCTAGATGTAGACTGCGGCTCTGACCAGTTGTCTTGATGTAAGGCCTATTACGTTAGTGTAACGGCTACCCTACCCTTTGAAATCGGAACAAAAAAAAAGGGCTTAAAAAAGTATCTTTACTTTAAGATACTTTTTTTAAGCCCTATTAATATAAATGCAAAAATGTGTGATTATGGATGAATAAATGTATGTTCGTTTGCGCAAAACAGATTTGTATGAAACTTCAAAATATTCTAGTTAATATATAAGTATAACCCATAGATCATCCTTATTAATATTATAAATGCGAAAGTTTGTATGTATGGATGTATGGATGTTTGTTACTCTTTCACGCAAAAACTACAAAGCCGATTACGATGAAATTTGGTATGTAGGTAGCTGAAGACCCAGAATAACATATAGGCTACTTTTTTATCCCGGAGTTCCCGCGGGATTGGAAACCGCGGGGCGCAGCTAGTAATTCATAAGGATTCTGTTTAACTTGGCTGTCAGGCAGAGCAGCGGGTAGAAGCTAGCGAATCATATAACCAGTAGTTTAAGTTTGATATTTAACGCTAACGTGTAGTCAAGTAAATAAAGTAAGCCTATTTTCACAAAGTTTTGAAATATATCATTCTTGCACATTACCAAAGTTCGCACATTACGGCGAGATATCACGGAATCGCAGCTGGCACACTAAATGGAATTATTATAAAGCGATTTGCTGAGTTTTATGTAAAGATTGGTTTAAAATATACAGCTTTATTTTTGACCACTTGTATAGACAGCAAATGCCCAGTCACGTGCAATTTGTCACACTTTGACGTTGGTGTCTGACACTGTTCTTTAGTTTGACACTGTAGGTTGCCCTAGAGACGGAACATCTACTAGAGTGCTAGGGTGATCCCAAAGAGTAAAGTAACTGTCAATAAAGGCATAAATCCATAAAGCTAGTGAATCATACAAACAGTAGTTTAAGTTTGATATTTAACGCTAACGTGTAGTCAGGTAAATAAACTAAGCCTATTTTCGCAAAGTTTGCAAATATATCATTCTTGCACATTACCAAAGTTTGCACATTACGGCGAGATATCACGGAATCGCAGCTGGCACACTAAATGGAATTATTATAAAGCGATTTGCTGAGTTTTATGTAAAGATTGGTTTAAAATATACAGCTTTATTTTTGACCACTTGTATAGAAAGCAAATGCCCAGTCACGTGCAATTTGTCATACCTTGACGTTGGTGTCTGACACTGTTCTTTAGTTTGACACTGTAGGTTGCCCTAGAGACGGAACATCTACTAGAGTGCTAGGCTGATCCCAAAGAGTAAAGTAACTGTCCATAAAGGCAGGTGATCCACTGCCTCACCTATTTCTGCCAACATTTGATAGTGTCTAGAAATTTCAGATTCCTGTCCGAAGTCAGACAGGTTCCGGTAGACTAGCACAGCAGGCTTAACATCCTGGATACGCGAGGAACGACATACTACAATGGCAAGTTTAAGCGAGATTCAATATTGTTATTAAAATATTGTAGTTTTAATACTTGTTTCGTGTTTAGAATATTTTTTTACAAATTATGTCTAGCTGTTTTTACTATATCCATTGAATTGCAATAACTACGACGATTACAAATGTTACAACTTGTAGGTAATCACTAGTTTTACAGTACCGCGAAAACTGCTTAGAGGCTTCGTCGATGCGCATGTTTGTGTGAGTGTTATAAAGTTAGTAGTTATTTAAAGTTGTCAGATAGTTTTCTAACTGTTTAAAATCTATACTTGTTATCATCGGCACTTGGTAGAATTCCATTGTATACACACTTTTTATAAGTAAACACTTGTATTTTTCCACTATACACTTTATTTAATACTTTTCGTTACTCTATTTTTTTTTATGATATTGGAAGGCAAACAAGCAGACGGATTTCCTGATGGTAAGAAATTCCCGCCGCCTAGAGACACCAAAGGTGGTAACGGTGCGTTGCCAACCTGGGGCCGGGATGTTAGGCCTCGAGCAAGAGTAAGTTTACCGGCTACCCTACCCTCCGAACCGGAACACATCATGACGTTATGGCGGCAGGAATAGGTAAGGCGGTGGTACCAATCCGGGCGAGTCGCTGCTAAACTCTACCACCTAGTCAGAATTCACGGTGTTAGTGACGGTGAGCCTTTGCTCGCCTTTTACGAGCTGCCTGGCAAGGAAGGCAGATGGTCTATTCTACAAAGAAGCCCGGACCAACTATAGCCAACCAGTTTCACTTTTTACAGCATCATCAGGGCTTTAAAACTAAACATAAAAAGACTGTTTTAGTTTAACGTTCAGTTCTTATTTAAGTTGGAAGTTAACTTCCAAGTTCAAGTGTTTACTTCAAAAAAGTGTGTAATACTGTTTACATTTGTTCTGTGAGGTGGTGATGGATTTGAAGTCGAATCACCAATCATCATCAATCGATAAATTTTTCTGCTGCTTTACTGCTGTGATTATTGCCAGACCAAGTCTACCAGCTAATTGATTGACCCGCTACGCTACTGAATACTCTCATGGCGATAGGAATAGGTAAAGTGCTACCAAGTTCAGTGCGGTCTATATATAGAACTGTAGAACTTGCGAGAAACCGCTAGTTTGAAGCACGTGTTATTTATGCTAGGGGTTAAGTTTCCGATATTTTATTTACGCACCTGAAGCCATGAAAACAAACCCAATTTCGACGGGGTCAAGAGAATCTCCCGTGGGAAATGACGAGGTTGGAAGTTATCAACTATGGGGAATCTTTTTTACGTAAGCAAAAATCTTTGGGAAATTGAAAACGATGATTTTTATTTTACTTTTTGATCAATTTTCAATACACGTGTATTTATATAAAATTTATCATCAGATTTCCTGACGGTGAGAAGTACACGTCACCTATAATACCGTTTTATTTTTTTGTTATTTGCATATGGCGTAGCAACAAACAAGTACATACATGGCTTTACAGATGATAAAAACAAGCGCAATTTATAGACATACATATTTTAGGTGCATGATTATAGGTTTGTAGCTGTTATATGGCCAGAGTAGGGCCTTATTTTATGATGTTAGTTTACTACTTTTTTAAGCTGAACACAACTAATCAATGTAAAATTATCCATAACAAGTAAGCACTTAGTTGTTATCCGACACTCTCTGTCTAGCCCTTAGCGTAAAGATATGTATGTAGGTACAAGTAAGTAGGGGTAGGAATAAGTATAGCGGTGATAAAAATACCAGCAAGTTTTCTTGACACTTGACATAGTCACGGTGTTAGTTACTCTGTCCTATATTAACGGTGGTAAGCAGCCTATACTATTCAGATGAGTCTGAAACGTTCATATTTAACATTTAGTTATTTGCAAACCGGGTTCTAAAATTATTATTTCTTTTACAGTCTTATTAATAAACGCGGAGTAAAATACTCCAAGGTTTAGACATTTTTACAATGTTTATTGATTTTGAGGCGAACGGAACGAAAAGGTACGTAAGATATTATTTAACTAATTAAGAATTCATTTCTTGTATAATTCAATTTCATTCCACTTCAATTCAATTGAAGTATTGTTGGCTATATAAATTCTGCTACACAATAACTAAATATATTTAAATAATCGCTTTCTCCTTTCAATGCAAGGAATAGAAAAAGACGAAACTTGTTGCTGTGAGATAAGTTTGTAGGTAACATTTCTTAAGACGTTAAATTGTTATAGGAATATACCGATAGAAAGTCGTACAAGTTGTGACATTCTGACTAATCTGACACGACTTAAACGTTTTATTTTTAAGATATTGCATAGCTTCTATCGTGGACCTTGAGCGTGGAGACCGAATCCAGAAATTCCGTAACGAAAATAACCTAACACCCTCCACTCCGACCAGCACAGCGGTGAAACTTTTTAGTTTTGCCACCTATCGATGAATAGCAGAACTTTTAATGACTTTTTGATCACGCTTGTCTGAATCAGAATCAGAATATTCTTTATTCACATGAACTTTTTAGTTCAGCAAATCGCCTCTGGGTGGCATTGGTTGTATCGGAGTTACTGCGCATGCGTAATCCCCCTTTTTGCCCCACAATCTGATGACTCATGCCTGCTTATGCAGTAGCTTTACCGCGGTAGTCTCCGAGTGCCACACGTCTTTTTTATTTCCTTGAATAAAGATAGCTTAAACATCTTATTTAAGTTTAGACAAGGTGTGTCAGAATCGGCACCATTTTAGATATGACAAAACAGCCGACAAGGACACAGCACTTCTGATGCTAAAAGTCAGACAAATAATGATAAGGAACAAGCACACAGCTTTCCTAGTGGTAAGAGACGACCGTGACCTATACACAACATAAATGATACAGTTGCGTTGGTGTCCTGTGATTTGAATGTTGCGCCTATTGTGCAAGTCTCTGGCTATCCTACATATCACATCACATCTGGTTATCCACATTGGGAATGACTGTTATCAGGGCGACAGGAAAAGATGTTTGCAACTATTTTTTTGTTATACTACGTACATTAAATAAACATAATCGATAATTGTTTATTGTTTATATTGCGCATACTAGTCCTGCTGGCTTTCCAGAATAAAACAGTTTTTTTTATTCACATTCACCTTACAAGAGGCCCTTGTGACGAGTCTATATAATACTAAAAACTACCACCGGATCAGAACGCGGCCACACACTGAAAAGATCTGGCAAGAATCTCAGCAGGCTGTCTTTTTTTCCTTATTCTATAGAATTTATTAGTACTACATCACACATTATTAGTAGTAAGAGATTGGTATGAGGAGCAACTAATCCCAATCACTCTTATCCGATAGATATTCAGCAACGGTATAGTAACCTTTTTTATACAATTTCACTTTACACATTTTTTAAATTTATTTAATGGCAGGTCTTCTATATAATCGGAAAGTTTATTGTAAAAGCGTATACATTGGCCCATAAAATAATGACTAACTTTGTGGAGACATCTTCACATGTGCCTCTCACATAGGAGCACCATTCAAACCCTCGCATAGATATAAACTCAGTTTAAACATCTTACCTTTACATTGTTTATTAACCATGTAAGATGGGGAGCAGGATAAGCCGGTGCGCTCTGGCACGTAGCTTCCAAGTCGTCGTTTGGAGACAACTTTTTATGCTTGATTTTTATTTTTGGACGGTATTTTTGTCGAACTGCAACAAAGTTTGAAGTTAATTAAAAGTTTGTGTGGCTTGGATGTGGGTTACTAATTTGGTAGAGAGTTTATTTCCTTTGAATATAACTAAACTGAAACTAGTTGGAACTAGGAAATGGTATTATGGAGTATAATACTATATGCAGCAATTACGATCGCAAATCTCAGTTTAGTATTGTGAGAATAACAAATACACAAATTGTATGCTTGTGAAACGGGTAGCACTCAATGAAATTAATACATATACAGAGTTACTGGTACCTAACGTAGCAACAACATTTCTTTTTAAAAGTTGTAGAACTAAATTTGTTGCTTTTGATGTTCTAAAGCCGCCATAGAAAAGTTATACGTTAGGTACAAGAAACCCTGTTATATACCATTACAGAGGCAAAACATGTTTATGTCAAAAACGAATATTTGCCTAACAGAAGTGGCAAGCTTTTTTTTCTAATAAAATCTATAACAGCGGCTGCAGTGGAGATAGACGTATACGCTAATACCTCGCCGAACAGTACAGTTTTTATTTAGTTTCATTATTTTTCAGTAGATTATATTAATAAATATTTTTGTTCTATTCTACACAAGAATAAAACGAATAAACAGCCAAGACGAAGAAATACATTATTATTTTTATTATTATTTAGTAGGTATATTCACGCCCATATCCCCGAAAGGGTAGACAGAGGCACAACCAGGACATCCACGACTAGCCGAAGACACTAAGTCCCACGATGTGACAGGTGGCAAGCCTATCGCCAACCGTGCACATATCCAATCCCGAGCAACTTTTTTTTTATAAGAAAATTGGAAAAACCTAATTATTTTTTTGTTGCCCGACCAGGTAATCGAACTCGAGACCCCATACAATCAAGTCTGAGAACTGAACCGCTATACCACAGAGGCGAAGAATAAAACAAACAAAATTCGAAGACACAGGTAAAAATAAAAAAATAAAAAATTGATTTATAAAAGGTGCAGAAAATTGAATTGATTTCCTCTGAGAGTTACAGAAGTCGCGAAATCGTATTATGTCGTAATCAAGCCTGCCTGGAGTTTGTGAGGATTCAATAAGAAATCTCAGTAAGCCAAACATGCTAATATTATTAATGCGGGGATTCGGTTTATTTGCTTAGCTTTCTCAATGTTATACATACCTACTTAGACTGTAATAATAGACGATATGATTTTAGTTAAATACTCGTGTTATGTAATACTAGCTGTTGCCTGCCTTCGCCCGTGTTTTCACAGGAACCCGTTGTGCAATCGGGACTTAAAGTAGCCTATAAGTAATCCTGGTCACAATCTGTCTGTGTTTTAAAGTATCTTCACGCCCATATCCCCGAAGGGGTAGGCAGAGGCACAACCAGGTCACCCACGACTAGCCGAAGTATCTATGTTTTAAATTTTAGACAAATCCGTTCAACTATTCGAGCGTGAATAAGTAACAAACATACGTAAAAACTTTCGCATTTATACTATTAATACGTATTTTATTGAATCAGGCGTTACTTTGCGGAAATCCATTATAACAAATGTAAAATAAGCCTTTATTTTGCTAATTCCGCGTAAGCAGTGTAACTATAAATTTTCACGTTCTTTACATGTGACAACCCTACCTAAAGTTCCCACCTCCACCTCCGCGACCAGGGGGGTTACCATAAGCTCTTAAAACAGTATTATTTTAATAATACTAATTGTCATCGGAGAAAGACAACCTTATGACGTACACTATAAAGTTGCTTATAAAGGCGGACATTTAGCAAGATGGAAATAATACTGCTTTAAGCGTTCATGGTAGGGCCCCTGATCACAAGACGTGACAAGTATTTTTGTTTCCTGTATTCGTACTCTATTACAATCCTTCTGCATTACAATCCCTATAATATC
>NJDD01001887.1:0-13425 GCA_002245505.1 Calephelis nemesis
ATAATAACCGCTCGTGTTATCACATATTTTTTAGAATGTCATGCTTTGGTGTCAAGTGTCACATACTGGGCGATTTTGTTTCTGCTTGATGCGGAAAATTTATAACCAATGATATCTTGTTGATAGTTCAAAACTGGCGTAGTCCAAGCGAAGTAGAGGAAGGAGTATGAAGTATGACAGCAGAATTTCAGTCCCCACTTTTGAATGTGAGAACATGGGTTTTACCTAAGAAGGTGGTGTTGATGAGGATCACTTAAAACATATAAGATCGTAGTAACATGTATTGCCTCTGTGGTCTAGCGGTTCAGGTGTTGGTCTTTACTGCGTGAGGCCGTGGGTTCGAATCCTGGGTCGGGCAACAAAAAGAAAATTTAGTTTTCCAATTTTCTAATTAAAGACAATAATGCTCGGGATTGGATACTTGCCCGGTTGGCGATAGGCTTGCCACCTATCACATTGTGGGACTTAGTGTCTTCGGCTTGTCGTGGGTGCCTGGTTGTGCCTTTGCCTATCCCTTCGGGGATAGGAGCGTAAAGATATTTTTTTTAATATGTATTGTTTGTATCACCAGTATGGTTGTTTTTTAAAAACCTGGTAAATGAAGTATGTGGATGTTGACCATAGCCTCTACATACCTGTCAGGAGAAGTCTATAGGAGTTGGCCATGTCTGGCAATAACGCCTCCCTGGTGGGTGGCCTGTGGTCCAGCTCCAGGTCGTGGTGGAATGTGCAGTTTTCATGACCTGTAACAAGAAACCAATTATATGAAATTCCTACAATTTTAGAAGATTTTTTAAAGCTGACTTGATCGGCTGGACAAGTGACATAACATGTGCTGGTGAAATTCTAAAAAAAAAGGACCATGAATTAATTGTTCGTCGAAATCAAGAATCTGGTTACATTTGAGCGCCTCGTTGGCCGAGTGGCTAGCGTATACGCCTAACTACACCGATCAAGCGTGAGGCTCGGGTTCGATTCCCGACCGGGGCATGCATTTGTGTGATGAATATTTAGATGTCTGCATTTCCGGGTCTGTGTGTTTATTAAATTTATTCTGGTATCTATTTAAGTATTTATATGTAATAGTATCGTTGACTAACACCCATAACATAAGCATATAATTTGCTTACTTTAGGGTTAGATTCTAATTTTGTGTTTTGTCAAGGGATATTTATTTATTTATACAGGTGAAATAGTATATTCCGAACACATGTCACCTTCGCTTCACTGAACCAGTCCATCTCGGAGTTGTCCGACAAGATGTCCCAACTTAACATAACAAGCTTCTGATGCAATATTTTCATATATTTCAAACGCTTTCGGATCTCTTAGATTTTGGGGCTCCAAAAGGTTAACATTAAGACCTTTAACAGTTGGATAGCACGGCCTATTTCGAAGGCCTCTGACAACTCCCATTTTATAATAAGTAATAATAATATTTTTTCATTGTACACAAGTGAAATAACACAAAATAAATATCAATTTTTAGGAAAAAATGTACAATAAGCGAGCTTATCTCTTGAAGAGATTTCTTACAGCTAACCCTAGAGAGAAAATGTGAACATAAATTTATTCTGGTTGTAGTGTATAAATAAGCATAGTAAAAATAAACTACACTTAAACTAATACATTAACAATTTATGGACTCGTAAAAGGCGAGCAAAGGCTTACCGTCACTAGCACCGTGACATCTGACTAGGTGGTAGAGTTTCGCAGCGATCACCCGGATTGGTACCACCGCCTTACCTATTCCTGCCGCCATAACGTAATGACGTGTTCCGGTTCGGAGGGTAAGGTAGCCGGTAAACTTACTTTTGCTCGAGACCTAACATCACGGCCTCAGGTTGGCAACGCACCATTACCACCTTTGGTGTCTCTAGGCGACTGGAATTTCTTACCATCAGGAAATCCATCTGCTTGTTTGCTTTCCAATTTAAAAAAAAAAACCAAAACAATAAAATATAAATTATATTTTATTAAGTATTTGACAGATTGTGCAACTTCGATTGTTTTACTTTTACTTGTCATTCTGTCATTTTTAAGCGTGGGAATGTGATGACTTCATCGCTAGCCAGTTGTATAAAATGTGATAAGGTGTGCACTATAGCGTCAACTATTATTAACGCCTGTGCTCTTCATTGTCGTGATCCGCTTATGAGATAGAATTGGTAAACTACTTACGTAAGAAGCTTAATATTTCAGACCTAAGCAATTGACACATTATAATACATTGGTGTATAGGCAACGATTGTATCGTACATGCAAAAAATAAGTCTTTCCGATTTTATAAAATCTATGTTTAAGTGGTGGACACAGAAACACAGTTTAAGCATAGATAAAATAACAGAAATTGAATCGCAGGCACTTTGACAAATTGATTTTATATTTATTAGATATGTATATAAAGTCATTTAGCTTATTTTTAAACCGAAGACAATTCATAATTGCAAAGTAAAGAAAGGAAATAAACTATTAAAGCCCGGTGAAGTTATAAAAACCGCAAGGATGACAATATATTAGTCATTCCAAAAAAAGGAAATAATCTTTGATTTTTGGTGAAAAACTAATAAATATTCTTAAATAAGAACTACTACAGCTAGGAATAAGTATAGATAGTTGGCATAGAGAGCTATGCCTCTCCCGGTTGGTACCACCTTATCTATTCCTAAGTCATAGTGTCAGTGCTTGCCACTGTCGTATTCCGTTCTGGAAAGTAGATAAGTTAGTGCAGCAGCGCACATGGTCACAAAACTCGGCTATAAGAGCGCGACACACCAACAACATCTATATAAGTACTTGTAGGTGAAAAATATCTGTGTACTACTTCCGGAAACAAATGTTGGTAGGTAAGTACCAATCTTGTGCATATTGTTTTTGTTTTATGTCATACAAATGTGTACATTATCCAAAAAATGAATAGCCACATTAAAATCTAAAACTAATAATGGAATAATAGTAAAATAATAGTACGCTCAATTTTTCGGCGCTTAGTGCTTTTCACTCATACGTCAAGTTCAATAATTGTCTGTCTCAAGTTATTATAATACTAAAATTAAAAAAAATAGTCTGTCTTGAAGCATGTATAAAAATAGAATAGCTAGATACTTCTCGGAAAGATAAACTGTCGAAAATATCGAACTGTTTCTCTTTTTTCTTTTATTTATCGTTGACGCCTCTAAGTTATTATTGTAACATACAATAACAAACTCCTTTAGGAGTACTTACATAATTATGTGTTATTAGCACGAGTTAAATAATGTAACGTACATATTTATATAACACGTCAACTTTTTATTTAAAAAAATACGAATATCTATTATTTTTTTAAATGTAAAGATAGTCGTTAAGGAGGTAGGACGAAGTTACAAGATTTTTGGTGGAAAAACTATTATTCAGATAATTTTAAATTCAGATTTTAATATTTATTAACATTTTATTAGCAATGAAGATACTGTCGAGCCATAACACCTATATAAAAATCAAAACATATTTTAATTGGACCATAATAATTTTTAAAAAATCCGTTGAAACACCAAAGTCACATTACAAAGTTGCCCATTATTTAAAAACTATAAAAAACAAACCAGGCGTCGTCGACGTTCTTGGTGTCATCGGTGTCCCAGGAACCTCCAATTCAGTTTCAGCATCATTCATTTGAAAGCTCTTCAATGCTTCTGGCAACTTCTTATATTTGCTAACAAAACTCTTTGCAGTACACACGTCGCCATTTTCTTTATCCTCCGAAATTGAATTTCGAATAGAACGCGAACTGACACGGCGAATCAAAGAAGATGGCGGAATTGGCTGTTCTTCTTTTCCGTTAACGGAGGCCATTTTAATTCATCAACTACGCCTAAAATTGATTTAAATATTTTTTTACTAGTTCTGTTTAACGCTCGTATAGTCAAAGAACGCGTGCGAATTGCGACGAGGTTAAACAGAAATGAAAGCTTTGTTTACAATATGGAGATATCAGAATACAAATTATTAGTGCATGTAATATGATAACCTTATGTATATTATAACAAATTGATCCACTCCAATGTGTGTTTTTTGAAAGGTTGCAATTATATTTTGCGTCATAGGTTGTTCCGGTCGAGGAACTTGAGTAGCCCGTAGTTCACATGTGACATGCGGCTTAATGAAAGTATTTTGTTTTATTTAATACACAGAATATACGAAACTAAGATATGATTTATCTCAATCGCCTAGAATGTTTTTACAATACCTAATTGGCAGAGAGATAATGTTAAAGATATTTCTTATTTTAAATCCTGATATTTCTTATTTTAAATTAAGTCTACATATTTTTAAGGATTATCAATACCGTCTTTACTATAAGGGCACACGTGGCCAGTGCCCATACTCAGAGGGCCCCGAAGGATCGATCATTTCACTTACATATAACCTCAATATGTTTTGGTTGGGTGCGTTACGTTTTTCTTGTTGCCCTAATTCGGGAGCGTTCAATTTCGCAGCTTTAGAACGACTAAGTAATTTGTCAATAATTATTAGCATAGAAAGTGACACTCTTCAGAGAACTGTGTTTGAAGATTTATTAGAAGATTAACAGATATCCCAAAAGAAACTATTTTCGTAATTAATATAAAAAAAACAGCAGCATACTAATATTATTAATGATATACTGTAATAAAATAAAACAAACGATTACCCAAAAAATCATTGCGAAAAAATTGTTAAGTTTGATTTCTTTATATTCCAAAAGGGCCCCAATTTTATGTGTGCCCAAGGGCCTCAGCCTAATCTAAGGCGGCCCTGAGGATTAGGTATATTTATCTATACATCTAAATAATGACATTACTCATAGCTATAAATATTTTAAGTTCACTTTATGCAGTTTTTTATTTATTGAATGTTAAAACAGTTAATGCTAAAACATCAATAAATGCACTACTTAAACTACTAAGAGTTTGTGTAATGCTTCAATCGGACATTCACTTAAAACATTTTTTTTTTAATTTGTACTTAATAATATTATTGGTTATAGACATTTTATTGTATGTTATTGTTTCGAAATCATTTACTTTAATTTCAGCTAAACATGTAGAGACAGAGTAAAACAATATATCCTATTAATATTATAAATGCGAAAGTTTGTATGTATGGATGTATGGATGTTTGTTACTCTTTCACGCAAAAACTACAAAGCCGATTACGATGAAATTTGGTATGTAGGTAGCTGAAGACCCAGAATAACATATAGGCTACTTTTTATCCCGGAGTTCCCGCCGATTGGGACATACGCGGGTGAAACCGCGGGGCGCAGCTAGTATTAAGAATAAAGCGGATGTTGAGCAACCTACCTACCCGTGCAACCTATATAGTCAAATTACGTTGAGGACTGCAAATGCGCTTTTTGCAGCTGAACAAAAACTTTGTAATTGTAGAGACATACATTTTTAATCATAATAATGTAATGTTCGTACAAATTACAATTTTTTAACAGCCATGACTGTATGTTAGACATATTTTAAAAATTTGGGGAAGGTCTTAGAATCCGAAACCTTAATTTTCGTACATAAGTAAGTATTTGTCTTTGGTGCATTACAAAAAAGATGACTACCTAGTCTCGAACTATATGAAGTTTAGGTAAACCAAGTTTTAATACTCACAATTTTCAAAAAAAGAAATATTTTATCTTAGGATTTGAATCTACTTTGAAGAATGGTGAAAATGTATTTGAAACACCGGAATAATGTAGCTGTGATGTAGGTACCCGAGGAGACCAAGGCTGACATTTCACGATCAGATCAATCGGATATTATCCGAGGGTGTCAAGAGTCTCCGAAACCGGCGTGTTTGTATGAAAAGGGTTATGAATGTGAAGGAAGCAAGACAGGTTTGTCACGTTCGTGAGGTCTGGCACTCAATACAGGAAGCCCGTAACCCCGCAAGGGACTTGGCGTGAATATGTGTATGTATGTTACTAGTTTATTTTATACGGAAAGCCGAATAAACTTACAGATTTTTTATGCTTATTTCTGTTTTCAGTAGTAGGTTTATGTTTGTCGCATAACACTGGCGAAGTTACGAATAACGGGTTTTTTCTTATTTCACATTGGATTGTCAACAAGCAGTTAGATTTCCTGATGCAAAAATATAAACGTATCCTATAGAAAACTAAAATGTTGTGTTGCCAACCTTTGGTATGAAATACGGATGTCATGTCTCTCGCGTGAGTTTACATTACATACCGGAACGTGATAGTGGCGAGCGTTTTACGTTGTAATAGGCAGGAATAATTACACCGATGTTAGCAATTTAAGCAACTCTTCGTATGACTCTATCGTCTAGTTTTAGTCAAGATGTTATTGACAAACAAACCGACATTCACCTCTTACCAGATGTTTGTTCTGTATTAGTAAGAGATAGTATATTCACGCGCATATCCCCGAAGTGGTAGGCAGAGGCACAACCAGGTCACCTACGACTAGCCGAAGACACTAAGTCCCACAATGTGATAGGTGGCAAGCTTGTCGCCAACCGGGCACACATCTAATCCCGAGCAATTTTTTTTTATTAGAAAATTAGAAAACCCAAATTTTTTTTCGTTGCCCGACACGGGATTCGAACCCGGACCTCATGCACCTGACCTCAGTAGCTGATGGAAGGTAGTAAGGGATAAGTTTATGAAACAATATCACAATAAGTGTTTTGAAAAAAGTTCATAATCAACGTTCATTGAATATATCTGAAGGTGTGGAATATATAAATAGGTAGTTGACAGCTTCACGGGCAAAGTCACGGGCGTCAGATAGTGTTACAGCCTTCATCATCATAGTTTGCTTTACCAGGAAACTTATAATACATTATAATAATAATCT
This sequence comes from Calephelis nemesis, assembly GCA_002245505.1. Taxonomy (NCBI): domain Eukaryota; kingdom Metazoa; phylum Arthropoda; class Insecta; order Lepidoptera; family Riodinidae; genus Calephelis; species Calephelis nemesis. The sequence continues at coordinate 6,846 of NJDD01001887.1, forward strand.
ATGTGAGTACTTCGTTACTATAAATACTAATGAAGTTGTATAGTTGGTTTTTTATTAGAAGAAGTAATGATCTGATATCGCCGGCTATTGCAATGTGTTCATCTTTGTATATAATAAACTAGCTGTTACCGTGACATCACCCAAAATTTTTGACTCTCACACGGATCCCTAAATGCATATAGGAGTAGGTAAACTCCTGCCACCATAAATACTGTCATGTTCTGGTCTAGAGACTATAGTAGGCGAAAAACATGAATTCCTTTCATCCCGGCCTTTAACGACATCGACGCACCTGTAACATCTATGGTATCTATAGACCAGGGTCGTTTCTTAGATAGAAGTCGGTACTATTCAAAATTGATTTTTTTTCCTATAAAATTACTAGATCTTACATTTGAGCAATCTGTCTAGTCTCCCGTTGGCGATGTTCTGTTATTTGGGATGCTAAAGATACAATTTATGCCTTAAACTTTTAAGTTCTTTTATTTATATATAGCTATTTGTAATAACTATAAAAAAATATTTGAATAAGTAAGTATCTTCACGACCATATCCCCGAACAGGTTGGCAGAGGCACAAATAGGGCACCCACGACTAGCCGAAGACACTTAGCCTACAGTGTGATAAATAGCAAGCCTGTTGTCACCCGAGTACATATCCAATCCCGAGCAACATTTTTTTTATTAGAAAATTGGAAATACCACATTTTTTATGCCCGAGCGGGATTTGAACCCGGGACCTCATGTGACTTCTGTGGTCTAGCGGTCCAAATGTTAGACTGGACTTGTCTAACATGTGGACCGCTAGACCACAGACGCAAATTGAAATTATTCTTTTTATTGAAATGATTTGTCTGAAAAAAATTAAAATAAAATAAAAAAATATGAAAAAGGGCTAAAATTTAACTGCGTTTGACTCTACTAGGTACATGATAAACACACTTATTTATGTGTTTACCAACAACATTGTTACAAGTGCAGACAATAAGGTTATTAACTTTATAATTAATAACTCGGCTAATTACGGCGATGGAAGATTTGTGTTTAATTCGCATCCTATTAATATTATAAATGCGAAATTTTATCTGTTTGTTTGTTACTTCTTCACGCAAAATCTTCTGAACAGATTTTCAACAAAGAGTCTTAAAGATTTTTGTATGAAGCCTGGCTTACCTACTGTCTGCCATTTTGTTTTCAAAATCACGTTCACTAATAATTCTTTCAAAAATGGATAGCTAACATCAATACAAACAAAAAATAATCTCAGACAATAACGCGTAAAATGTCACATTTCGAAGATATGAGCTCCCAAAGTTATAACTTAGTATACCTGTCTGAACCCTGTAAAGTAGTAACCTTTAATAGTAAAACTTTAGCCGTCTTATTGATAAACATGGTCTAAGGTCGGTTTATAATCCATGGTTAAACCATGGAGTAATTTACGCCGCGTTTATTAATAAGACAGTAGTTGTTTTTATCGTCGGAATGTGACACTTAACGAGTTTTTTTCGAAGAATATTTTTAATTGTATTGCTATTAGCTATCCATTTTTGAAAGAATTGTCAGTGAAGGCAATATTGAAAAAAATCCAAATTGCCGAACAGCAGGTAATCCAAAATCTTCATTGCCCTTTGGTACACATATGGAGGGTAACTGGGATTAACACATAGGATAGTTTTTATCGCGAAACAAAGTTCCCATAGGACCACGGCTTGCTACGCCGCAGGCATCAGCTAGTTTTATATAAAAAAATCCAAGAGATTAAGATATACTGAAAATAATTATATAAATCCTATATATGTGATAAGTAAGCAAGCACATGGTTTTTTTAACGGACGGATCTTAAGGGACCATATACGCTAAAATACGTCAGCAGTTTACTGTTTTTTACATACAAAGCAATCATGGATCTTAGTGACAAAAATACACAAGATCAACATGAATATGCTTTACTAGACTAGTGTTTCCAAAACACGATTCATTTCACTTTGCTTGATAGAAAAAAATCAATAAGTTAACCCTTTTTTGAAATCAAAACCCAACTGTCTACTTCAGTTATGAAAATATCGACACCAGATTTAACGTAAACATAAATAAGTACTATACCTAAAAGATAAGTGTTACAGTTTTTATACTTTTTTTCAAATTACTTTTATAGTGTCAAAAATAGTGATTTGTCGCTTAAGACGTTTACTTTAGAGCGCCATTGTTCATAGTAATCATGAAACGGGGGAGCGCGGTGATTGGCTCTTCTGGCTGACTGTGTATCTGGCTGAGAGAATAGGGCCTTAATAGTGAGAAGAACCGAGACCCATAGACACCATAGACGTTATAGATGCGCCTATATATTGTAGCCGGGATGTTGGCTATTGCGAAAGTCTACCGACTACCCACCAATAGCGAGTTCTTTTCTAGTCTACGTATTTCCCTAGGAATACTTCATATTCTAACCATACATTTACTATTGCGAAAATGTGTTTGCAAATCAATACGACCGAATGAAGTTTAGTAACGATCTCTAAACAGGGTTTTTTGGAAGGGCTTTTTGTACGCAAGCGAGGCTGCGGGTAGCAGCTAGTTGTTTATTGAACTAACGTAGGTATGTGATGACCCCATTGCTTGTTAGTTGGGTTATATTGTAACTGCTGATTGAGACTTTGGAACTATTCTACTTATAGTAGAGTCAGTTGCACCAGGTGGTAGAGACCTACGACTCGGCTAGTAAGGTATTTCAACTTTTCTAGTTTTTATCACTTCGGTGTCAACCATTGTTATGTTCCAGATTTGAGGGCAGATTAGCCGGTTAATTAACTGTCTATATTGCGTCTAATTTCCTAATGCACCATCAAATTATTGGTGTCAATAGATGACGCGTATTTCCTACCATCAGGAAATCAGTTTGCTTATTTGTTTCCTCTTATTTAAAAAATTTGGTTATGCTATTCAAATTACTTTTATTAGCATACGGAACCCACATGTTGGTTGGCGTCGCACTTGCCCAGTGGTCTCTAACCTGTTTTGAACGAAAGTGAATGAGAAGGCTAAGGTTAAGTCGGAAGGTTATGTGATATCCGTTTACATATTAGAAACTGTGTCATATGCCATAATAGTATTCAATGATTTTATCAGTGTATAAATAAAATAAAATTGGATTAGTTACACTTATAACTCAAGAACGGCTGCATTAATTATAAGGATTATTGATTTGTGAACAAAACAACTTAGAATATCCAATTTAATTATATAATTATTACCCTTTAGATAAGTTCTTGTTTACAGATATTTGTATTTTTTAACCTTTTGGCAAAGTTATTATTATTATTATCCAACAAAAAAAGACTTGTTGCACTCTGGGAGTGCCGGCAGAAGTGAAAACTTGAATATTAGCATTGCATTTTTGATTTTTTGGAATGATTAGGGAATAATTTTGCACGAATTGCTTTAATTATCAATATGAAAGTACTATAATTTGTGTGGTAGAATACAATATTCATTTATTGGGCTATCGTACACAAACATGACAACACGAACATGCGCACAAGCGCCCTGCGCCGTCTAAACCCAACAGCAAGCGCAGCCATACATTAGAAAGAGAGGTGGGTTCTTCCTCTCCTACGCCGCGCCGGCTGTTTCCTCTCCATCCGTTTAACGAACTTTTGATCAAGTCACGTGTCCTGAAGCGAGTTTAAAGTTTTTACCCATTCCAAAAAAAGTGCGCAAGGCCGCTAAAGAAGTTTTCACTTCAAAAATTCTTCGGTTAGTCGTGGGTGCCATGGTTGTGTCTCTGCCTACCCCTTCGGGTATATTGGCGTAAAGATACCTACTTACTTTTACTTACTTACAAAAAACGTGGAAAAACATTTTTAAATCTAAATGTTTAAATGGATATGTAACTGGAATCTGTGGTCTAGCGGTCCAGGCGTTGGACTTGACTTTGGGTCCCAGGTTAGATTCCCGGGTCGGGCAACAAAAAGAAACTGTAGTTTTTCCAATTTTCTAACAAAAAAATGTTGCTTGAGATTGGATATGTGCCCGGTTGGCGATAAGCTTGCTACCTAACACATTGTGGGACTTGGTATCTTCGGCTAGTAATGGGTGCCCTGGTTGTGCCTCTGCCTTCATCTTCGGGGATATGGGCGGTAAGATAATTTTTTTGTATTGACATAACAGCATAAAACAAGCTAAAATTTGCCGAGACTGCTGTTCCATACGAAAAGGCACAGGGGTTTTAAAGATTAAAGATCTGTCAAAGGACAAGAGTAATTCACCTTAGACTACCTGATCAAGTACCAATTTGACATATTATGTATATATGACATAAGCATTCGCTAAAGAAGATTTATTTAAGTATAGGAAGTCCATTTTTAACGGGATTGGTATATTTGTTTGCACGTCCGTTAATTCCGAAGTAAACCGATAGCAATGACTTCTTTCAGTCGTAGTCGCTCGTAATCTTCTTTTACCTTGATATTTCAAAAAGTACCCGCGGGAGATTATATTATATCGGTGGAGCGGTTCTTCATTTATATTTTTTTTTGTAACAAACTAGAAGCTTCGCACGGGTTATAAATCTTTATATATATAATTCTTCTGTGAGTGTGTATGTAACTGAACTCCTTCTAGACGGCTGGACCGATGTTGATGAAAGTTTTTGTGCGTGTTCAAGAGAATTCGAGAATGGTTTAGATTCACAATTTGGTATCCTGGAAAATGTTTTTTTAATTATTTTTTTAATAATAAGTCGTTTTGGAATGTTTCACATTGAATCCAACATACTGCGCTACTGTCGATGCATTAATGTCAAGCGATACGAAGTTTGCTGGGTCAGTTAGTTTACTTAATAAACCTTCCTCTTTAAACACTTTATCGATTAAAAAAAAACCGCATCAAAATCGTTGCGTACTTTGAAAGATTTAAGCATACAAAGGGACGTAAGGACAGAGAACGCGACTTTGTTAGCTATGTAGTGATTGGCCCGCACCAACTTGTATCGTCAACTTTAAGATATCCATGTTTAATTAGTAGTCTATTCTTACATTTATTTTTTTTATTTATTTTATTTATTTTTATTTTTTTTTATAACAAATCACACGAATTGAATCTGACCCCAAAGTAAGCAAATTACATGCTTGTGTTATGGGTGTTAGTCAACGATTCTAATACATAGAAATACTTAAATAGATACCAGAATATATTTAATAAACACCCAGACCCGGAAATGCAGACATCTAATTGTTCATCACACAAATGCCTGCCCCCGTCGGGAATCGAACCCGAGCCTCGCGTTTGGTCGATGTAGTTAAGCGTGTACGTTAGCCACTCGACCAACGAGGCGGTTTAACATTTGTAATCAAATATTAAAACACAATAACAAATGTATGCTTTATTTTTGTTTTTTTTTTTAATGGAAACTTGTCCAGCAATATTTGCTATGCTTCAACGATATTTAATTTTGCGCCCGGAGATTTTAACTTATTGATAACTCATTAATTGTTATTTTTTCTGATAGTGTAAAAGGCAATTTTGATTTAAATTACACGCATACCGTATCTAACAGATTTATTTGATTAAGGGTTAATACTGTATTGTTATAAATATGTTCTAAAGTAACCCTTCATTTTACTGTTTTAAGTAAACGCAAAGAAACGGTTATTGTGGGTTATTCTTTTTTGAGATCAATCAAAGAGGAAAAATCCCACCATACATTGTTTTTTTAAAACTCAAAAGGTTTTGGCAGCGTTTTCGAGGAAAGCTCCAGATCGGCTTATTTTTTGCCGACATATTGAACTAATATCGTTGGTTTGTACAAAACATAAACTTACTATACACTAAAACCTTCCTCAAGAATTTTTCTATCTACTGTTGAAAAACGAATGAAAATCCGTTCAGTACTTTTCGAGTAAATCGCGAACAGACAGACAGACGAGGCGGGAATTTTATATATGTATTGATGAATTCAATAAATGGTGGATCATTTTGTTAATGGATTTTTTTCAGTCAAATTAAAAACTTTTTTTGAATCTTTTTTCAGATGGGGATTGAGCTGTCTTATTGAAACTTTTTTCAGTTGTATTTTTTCTTTTGTTGTCTTATGTCATTCATGCGGTCATTTCACTGACCTCTAGATCATTTCTTTTTGGATGTGAATCGATTAATACAAATTGTCAGCGAAAATGACTGCTTTTTAAATTGTCAAAGTTTTAAAATAGCTATATAGCAATTAATATTGATAAAATATTTTTTGTTAAAATAAATTAATTTATGTTACAATGTAAAGAGTTTTTTTTAGTTCAGTTTATATGTAGCAAAGCACGCACCGGGCCGCTAGTTTAAACATAAAGATATTATACACTATAAAATGGTTGCAGTTTGTGTTAAATCTGTAAATTGCGCGATTCTAAATTACGCAGCGCCATCTCTATTATCATATAAACACAACTACTTTAAGTGTTGGTGTAAGTATCTATTAAAAAAACTACTACCAAGATCTCTTTCAAACTAATCTTTGGTGGAAGTCAACAAGGTAATGTACATCATATACATTTTTGAGTTTTTTCGTTCTCCTATGCTAAAATATACTG
>NJDD01001887.1:13433-32596 GCA_002245505.1 Calephelis nemesis
GACACATTTTACCACTTTAGAAAAAAATTTGAAGACCTTTCCTTAAGTACCCCATACTATACTTATAATATCAATAATATAGATTTACAAACTTGCTATGGGTGCCCGGGTGATACCTCTGTATACCTCTTAATTATAAACGGTACTGCGTACATTACATTTGCCAAGAGATTGGTTTATAGAGCAATTAGCCCGAAGCACTTTTGTCTGCTATATACATTCAAACATAGGTAATAAATGATGAAGGTCAACCGCATCATTTCTGTCAATTCTAAATAGTGTACGAAAGTGAATGGGCGTGTTCGGCCGAATTAAGTACTTACTAAACTTAGTAAGCCAGTAAGCATAAAAAAATTAAAGTCTTACAAGCTGACTGTAGCACTTTTCGGCGAGGACAGACTTACTGGCTTGACATAACACAAAACACTGGTTTATGTCATATCCCGTACATAAACAATAAGCAAAATGGCGTCGTATATTAAGCCATACTTACTGTGTTAGCACTTATTTTGTGTCCCGGCCGAAAATTTTGTAAGCATAGTAAGTGACTTACAAAATTTTGTAAGTACTTACTTCGGCCGAACACGCCCAATGTTTTACTCTATATCATTCATTCCGCTCGAATGTTGTACCAGGTCGGGTAACCCGCCATATATCATATTACGAGCATTTGATAATACTTAGTAATTTAAAATAGTTTTTTTTCGCGTGAAGAACATTTTTGAGTACCACTTTTTTGTATCAATACGAAATAAAGTAGTATTTACTATTTTTGATATATCTGTCAAAAATGTTTACCGCAGCAGTGCTATGTTGTAGATCAATTTTTTTTATATCTTACCTTTACCTTTTCCTTTCAACATGACAAATTTTAAAATAACTGGTAATAGGATAGATCTAAGACAAATAATTTTAAAATGTTATTTTCAATAACCAAAATGATTTCATACTTGCTTTCATATCACAGAACTTTTTGTTGTCTGGTGAAGTTGTAAAAACCTCGCTATTAGCAAAAAAAACGATTAAAAAAAGTAGCAATCTATGATGTGTGATTTTTTTACCTTTTACAATCAGATACAAAAACATGTAGGTACAAACACGAATCTCAATTTCCCTTTGTCATTGCGTTAGCGGAACACTTTCACTTTTAAAAAAAGAGTAAGTTTATATAATATTCATTATTTAGACAGGATAACGTCTGTCGGGTCAGCTAGTGTTTTAATGTTTAATTTTTTTACTATTTGCGGCTGGGAGGTATCCAAAACACCAAATATCGTTAAAATACAACCTTTTTTAAGTTCAAACTGACGAAACTACGACTTTGGTTATTATAATATATTTATTGTTATTAGTATTTAATTATTTTGACTCGAAAATATTTTGAAATATTAAAATGTAATATATAAAATTCTCACGATTGACTTCCTCCGAAACGGCTCTACCAGTTTTCGTAAAATTTTGTGAGCATATTGAGTATGTCTGAGAATCGATGAACATCTATTTTTCCTACCCCTAAGTGTCAAGGGTGACTCACCTTAAATTTCTTTACTAAAATCACATTTAAAAAAGTAGCAGAACAACGTCCGCCGGGTCAGCTAGTATGCTATAATAATCAAAAATGTTTATTACCGACTACTGTCGAATGATATGTAAAAAATAGAATCTAATCTGTTGGCGAATATTTAATAGAAATAGACTTAAAATGGTAAAGAAAAGTAAACAAAATTAATATGTTTGTATGAAAAGAGTAACTAATAAAAATAAAGGAAGTCAGACAGGTTTGTCAGACTCGTGAGGTCTGGCACTCGATGATACTCCCCCTACTCGTAAGGGTGTTGGCGTGAAGATATGTATGTATGAATATAATTAAGTATGTATGCATATTGCTAAATTGAAAGCTAAGGTCAAACAATATTTAGTGTCCGTTTGCAGGTCACTATAATGTACCTACCTGTAGGTACCTACCTCAATTTTCCAATATTTAAAGTACATTAATTTAATTATTTAAATCTTTGCAAAAACTGTGGTACAATATTGAACACGATTAAATATTTTAAAACATGTTATAACATATATATTCCTCAGATATTTTTTTATGTCTTACTCGTTTTATGATATTGGAAGACAAAAAGCAGACGCATTTCCTGATGGTAAAAAATCAGGCCACCTAGAGGCACCAAAGGTGGTAATAGCGCGTTGCCAACCTGAGGTCGGGATGTTAGGCCTTGAGCAAAAGTAAGTTTACCGGCTACCTTACCCTCCAAACCGGAACTCGTCATGACGTTAGGAATAGGTAAGGCGGTTGTACCTGGTGAGTCGATGCGAAACTCTACCACCTAGTCAGATGTCAAGCTGTTAGTGACGATAAGCCTATGCTCGCCTTTTACGAGCTACCTGGCAGGAAGGCAGATGGTCTAATCTGCAAAGAAGCCCCGACCCACACGGGAATTTAATTATTTAAATACTTGCATAAACTGTGGTACAATATATTTTAACTGGATTAAATATTTTTAAACAAGTTATAGCATATGCATTCCACAGATAAATTGTTTTATATCTTACTTATACAAGATACGAATTACATTTCTAACATCTTATAAGAATGGAAAGAATTCCGAAAGTTAATGTATAAAAATGACAGGTGCTGACGTTTAAATGGGTGTCCCCCAGAGTTCTATTCTTGGACCACTTTTTCCTTATATGTAAATATCAATGGCACTACGCAAGAGACTAGCGTGAAATCATATTGTTTGCAGATGACATTTTAATAAAGTGAAATACCAACCAGGGAAAAATACGACAAAACAAAAGTTTTAGACTGACTCTATGTTAATAATATTTTAACCAAAAAAACGAAGCCTATTAAATTTTCAAAGCTGTAAGGAAAGTACACCTTAATAATATGGCACTTGTAGATTTCACTTTGTTTCTAGGAATCGTTAATTATCGATAAAATTTATAATTATTCCTAGTTGGTCTAGGCTCCTTTGCAGAATAGATCATCTGCCTTCCTGTGCCAGGCAACTCGTAAAAGGCGAGCACAGGCTTACCGTCACTAACACTGAACAAAGAATTTCTCATCGACTCGCCCGGATTGGTACTACCACCTTACCTATTCCTGCCGCCATAGCGTCAGCGCTTGCCGTTGACCTGTTGCGGTTCAGAGGGTAAGGTAGCCGATAAACTAAATTTTGCTCGAGGCCTAACATCCCGGCCTAAGGTTGGCAACGGGCCATTACCACCTTTGGTGTCTCTAGTCGGCGTGAATTTCTTACCATCAGGAAATGGTCCGACTGCTTGTTTGCCTTCCAATTTCATAAAAAATGGGCTGCGCATTTGAAAAGCTTATAGCTAAACTGAGCTCAGCAGAGTATGGTGTTAAAAAAAGGAAAGTTTTCTGATGTTAAAACAGCTAGTATTGTTTATTTCAGTTCACAGCATCCTGTCGTATGTAATATACTATTTTTATTATTAGAGAGTTATACGAGTAATTTATAACTTTGGCCTATAAAGTTTCCTTTAGAAAAAAAATTTCAATTTTATTAAATGTAAAAAAACTTTTAATATTTTTTACATATCTAACTATTACTTGCATCTAATTGCTTTAAAAATTTTGTGCAAAACGTAATGTGGTGGAATGAAGGGAATGGAAGATTTTTTAAATATTTTTTTTTTAATTTGAAGCACTTTTCACCGCCTCGTTGGTCGAGTGGCTAGCGTACTCGCCTAACTACACTAACCAACCGCGAGGCTCGGGTTCGATTCCCAGCGGGGACAGACATTTATGTGATGAACATTTAGATGTCCGCCATTACCGGGTCTGGGTATTTATTAAATTTATTCTGGTATCTATTTAAGTATTTATACTATGGTTGACACCCATAACTCAAGCTTATAATTTGCTTACTTTGGGGTTAGTCAATTTGTGTAGCATGTCTAGGGATATTTACTTATTAAAGATTTCAATTGACATTAGTTTATACGAAATTGTGATATACAATACTAGAAATTAAACAATTTTACTGTGTGTGTCTTGGCTCTGCTAAGTAAGCATATCTGGGTCAATGTACCTAAATGTTTTTAATATAAATGATCTTGCTTTGAAGGTAATAAAACATTTGCTAAGTGTTATCAGATAAGAATGCTTGGGGTCTATACCAGTCTCTTTTAAACATAGTGTATCATGTATGTGGGAAATACATCTACAATAGTATGTTAATATAGTGTACGTATAATAAAATCGTATGAATAATGTGTACTACCTACCTTATTTGCAAACTATATTTAGAAAATGAGAAAAAGGCAAGCACGCTAAGTTTCTTTCACCTGGGGCCCTACCATGAACGCTTATAGCAGTATTATTTCCATCTTACTAAATGTCTGCCTTTATAAGCAACTTTATGGTATACGTCATAAGGTTGTCTTTCTCGACTGACAATTAGTATTGTTGAAATAGTACTGTTTGAAGAGCTTATGGTAACCCCCCTGATCTTCTCAATGTATTGCCGGGTTAGATTCTGACGGTAATCGTTATACTAAAATCTGTATCATAGGTATTTATACTAGCTGATCCGGCAGACGTTGCTCTGATATTTTTTTTAAATGGGATTTTAGTAAAAAAAAATTGAGTGAGTCACCCTTATCATTTAGGGGTATGAAAAATAGATAGTAGCTGATTTTCAGACGTACTGAATATGCATAAAAATTTGGTGAAAATCGGTAAAGCTGTTTCGGAGGAGGACAGCAGCTAACATTGTGACACGAGATTTTTATATACTTATATAGAAGATTGTATTGACGTCATGTAGAGTGTATGTGATATTAACCAATATTTTATTACATTTTTTTAATATCACTACATAGTATAAAACAAAGTCGCTTCGTTTGTCCCTGTGTCCCTTTTGTAGGCTTAAATCTTTAAAACTACGTAACGAATTTGGATGCGGTTTCTTTTAGTAGATAAAGTGATTGAAGAAAAAGGTTTATACGTATATTTTATACCCGTGCGAAGCCGGGGCTCTCCGCTAGTTCATCAATACACAAATGCAGTATTTTTGCTAAGAAACATATTGCTAATAAACAAGCAATAGTACGGTTCAAACGTCTGGTTTTAAAGTTTAATTATAAAAATTTAAGTTTAGTTATAGATAAGGTTTTTCATCAAAAACAGGTTTAAGGTGATGGAATTATTTTTGAATTACGAATGATTTTAGGAATCTCTTTGTACTAAATTTTAATTGTCCGCGACTCGAAGTCGCCGGGACGGCTAGTATACATATATGTACTAGCTGTCCCGGCGAACTTCGATCAACCCGTTCTTTTTGGATGGAAAAACTTAAAATGTATCCTCGAACTTTTTCTTTTTCTCATATTTAGAACCTTCCCTGGACTTCAGCAAACAATTAGAAACCAAAATTAGGTAAATCGGTCCAGCTGCTCTCGAGTTGAAGCGAGACTACCGATCAGCAATTGATTTTTATTTATAAGATACCTATTATATTTGAACTTAATTCGGTTATCTATACATACCTATAATAAATCTGTAGAAGGGTCAATTCTGTATATTGAAAATATTGAAAAATAAATAGCAGGGGGTTTTACTGGATAGATATCAAACCCAAATATGTGATTAAAAAAATTTTGTCTGTCTGTCTGTCTGTCTGTATGTTCAGGCATCACGTGAAAACGAACGTGTCGATTTCGATGAAACTTGGTATAATTATACCTTAATATCCTGGGCATAAAATGGGATACATTTTATCCTGGAAAATACGTAGAAAAAAAAATCACGCGAAGACCGACATCCGCGCGGACGGAGTCGCGGGCGGAAGCTAGTATCTAATATTTGGTCACATCTATATATTAAATTAATACTTTGGACCCCTTTTTACGAAAATTGAGCAGACGCAAGAGCATAAAATTTGGCACACTTATAGTTTATATGTAGGAGAAGTGCAGAACGCTCATATTTTTCAATAATAATGCTTATAAAGTATATTAAATCAATAAAGAAAACATTACCCACACTACCATGCATTTGACATACACAAACAAATATATTGATGATAACGATAATAGATCACAGATGGCGCACCATACAGTTTGGAAACAAAGTAGTTGGTCTTAAGATATGAAGATGGCGTTCTTATCAACAAGATGTTATAATTTACTATGGTCGAATTTCGATCAATGAGCGACCCCTAGTATAGATAAAACAATTTGTGTTAAAATCCAACGAATCTTGTGAACCGGTAAAAGTAGACTACTTTCTTGTTGACTTTCTTTTCATTTTTATAAACTTACGATAATATAATAAACATTATTAAAATGGGACTCTTAATGTAAATAACTGCACCAAATTAAACTACTCTCGAGTGAAATTTTTGATAAAATGTTATAAGAAAAATAATATTTAAATTTTATTGAGATTTTATAATTTAAATCCCATTTTATGTAAATCACTTAAAAGTAGTATTTTTATTTTTAACCAACATCAAAAAGGAGAAGGTTCTCAATGCCATTATTTGTTTTTCTCTGATGATTGCTCCTCAAATTATAAATGGATTTTAATGTATTTTTTTATGGAAGAGATCATTTTTTAGTGGTAGTCTCTTGTTAATATGATCAAAATCGAAGAAATTGTACCTAATTAGTTAATAATGCTTCTTTTTGTTTAATTATGACGCAAGGCCCACCGCCTTGCGTCTCTCTCCCACATATTATTCTACATAGAAAAAGACGTTGTCACGTAAAATCTTCGCCCGTTAAACCGACTTTACAGGCAACCATTTTTTTAAGTATTCGTCGCGACTAAGCTAATTACAGATTATTTGCGGACCTACTGCGAGGCTCGGGTTCGATTCCCGACGGGGGCAAGCATTTGTCTGATGAATAAATTGATTCTGGTATCTATTTAAGTATTTCTATGTATGGGAATCGTTGACTAATACCCATAACACAATCATAGAATTTACTTACTTTGGGGTTAAATTCAATATATTATGTATTTTTTGTCAAGGAATATTTATTTATTTAAAGTAGCTATGAACCATTCCAATCACGTCAGCTATCAAACTAAAAAATCCGCATCGAAATCGGCCCACCGATTGAAAAATATGACGTAACAGACAGACAGATATAGACACGCCGAACTTATTAAAGCCCTCTTTTTTCCTAGGCGGTATCCAGTTTTCTTTTTGTTGCCCGACACGGGATTTGAACCTGGACCACAGGCAGTCAAGTCCAACAACTGAACCGCTAGACCACAGAGGCGACAATGTATATACATACATATACAGCTGCTATATATGTATGTATATACTGTAGCTGTATAACTATAGCTGTTCTTCTCAAAATATATGGTTATATAATTTTATAACGAAGTACCGGAAGACCAATCATTACTAAACGATGGAAAATTTCTTTACGTATAAAACCAATCTATTTTTTATTGGTATCGTAATTCGTTTCCTAGAAGTCAATTAAATTTATATGTATATTGTATACAAGATTTGCTTGTTTATTAGTAACTCTTTTTGAAGTGAAAACTTCCTTTTTTTGGGTAAAAACTTCTAAATTCGCGTCAGGACACGTGACCTGATCGAAAATTCGTACTCGTAAGACGGATTAGAGTAAACAGCCGGCGCGGCGTAGGAGAGGAAATATCTCTCTCTAAGGCGCGGCGAAAATGAATGCCTGCTGCTGTTTCGTTTAGACGGCGGAGGGCGCTTGCGCGAATGTTCGTATTGTCATGTTTGTGTACTATAGCGCAATTTTACCAATTAAATCATACTGATAATTAAAGCAATTCGTGCAAAATTATTCTCTAACCATTCCAAAATATCAAAATGCACATTGTTAATATTTAAGTTTTCACTTCTGCCGGCACTCCCGGAGTTCAACCAGTCGTTTTTTTATGTTATTCTTAAGATAGAAAACGAGGAGACGGCTCTCCTGCTGGTAAGAGACAATCACCGCTTATACCACCACACACATATGTTACGTTGACGTGTCTATCTTATGACCGGGTTCTTAGGCAATGTTTACAAGTCTACCGGTTACTTTACCAACCAGTACGGAACGCCACGATGGCGAACACTAAAGCTATGTCATTAAAATAGGCAAGGCGGTAGAACTACAGTACTACCTATTTATGACTGACTAAAATAGAGAAATAATACAAAAAAAGCATCTTCACGCCCATATCCCAGAAGTGGTAGGTAGAGGCACAACCAGGGCACCCACGACTAGTCGAAGACACTAAGTCCCACAAGTCCCTGTCCCACCTATCACTAGCAAGCTTATCGTCAACTGGGCACATTTCCAATCCCGAGCAATTTTTTTTATTAGAAAATTGTAAAAAATCCAATTTTCTTTTTGTTGCCCGACCCGGGGTTCGAAACTAGGATCTCTTGCAGTCAAGTCCAACAACTGTACCGCTAGACCACAGACGCGATAAATAAAACTACCCAATCATCACTAACCTATAACGCATTTACCTATTTCATTTACACTTAAAATAAGACCGTATAAGAGAGAATTCTGTACATTGAAGATAACAAAATAGGCGCAGGCGACTAAAAAGAGGCTGTGCAAAACTTATTTAGAACTAGCTGCGCCCCGCGGTTTCACCCGCGTAAGTCCCAATCCCGCGGGAACTCCGGGTTATAAAGTAGCCTATACGTTATTCTGGGTCTTCAGCTACCTACATACCAAATTTCATCGTAATCGGCTTTGTAGTTTTCGCGTGAAAGAGTAACAAACATCCATACATCCATACATACAAACTTTCGCATTTATAATATTAATAGGATTTCCGTCGGTCTATCTGGTGGGCAAACTTTTTTGACGGCGGGCCGGTAAATTAAAAAAAAATCTAGTGGCGGACCAGTAAATTAAAATAAATCTTGAGGCGGACCGATTAACTAAAAACTCCTAAAAAGAACTGTAAATGTAACTATTATAAAACGTATAAAGATATTAGGCATTTTTTTATTTTTACAATATTTTATTAAAATAAAATCGATTTATGAAGTCTAAATAACTCTAACGTCTGAAGTCTAACGCATTACATATGTTTGAAGTATAGATCTTAATTGTTAAAATTTCAAGCCTTACTTTTTCGACCATAGATTTTTTTAAGGAGGTTCATATTTGTTCTGAAAAAAAAAACGCTCGCTCTCGTCTATCTGGATGACCATGATTTACGGCGACCGGAGTGGAATTTGGCGGAGAGGCACTCTATATTCCGAGTAAGGTTATTTATTTTTATTTTTAGTGAGTATGTGTAATACCTACAGATTGTACCGTATTTTTCCCAAGTCTGAACTTTTAATTCTATACACTTAACTAGATTTTGAACTTCCTCTCAGAGACGGTTTTACGAACCGGAAGCGCTGCCCTTTTATTAATTAATTGTAAATAATAAATAAATATCTCTGGTCAAGTTACACAAATTGAATCTAACCCCAAAGTAAGCAAAATTCCTGCCCCGTCGGGAATCGAACCCGTGTCTCGCGGTTGTTCGGTGTAGTTAGGCGTGTACGCTAGCCACTCGACCAACGAGGCGGTCGAAGTCATAAGTTTGTAATTTAAAAATTATAGACATAACTTTATAATGACCAAATAACTTGAACACACCTACAAGGTGTAGGTATGTCGAGTAACATTTGAACGTACAGCAATACATACATATCTTCAATAGGTAGGCGAAGAGTATGGAGTGCCTACTTAACGAAATTCGTCGGCTAGCTAGTTTTAATACGATTTTAACAAAATGTATAAAATGACGGTTATAATTTGATTAGTTTTGAGCAATTATGTTGATTTATTTATTAGCTTTATCGAATTATAATTATATATTCAACGTCAATTTTAAATTGCATATAATATATTATGCAAGTAATAATATGTCATATGTCACTCAATTTAAGGTTTATTATACTTTACAACAAGTATCTAATGAAATGCCCTTGCTAAGTGAACGTTTGTCCTTTGGTGTGCCTATTCCCAGGAAAAGGATATGCAATTTTGAAATTTGAGACATATGACTAAGATTCATATTTCTATGATTATATTTCATGTAGAGAAAGGAAACACAGTATGGAAGTAGTATAGTATGAGAGGACTACAAAAAACTGAAGACTATGCAAATAGTTTTTTATAAGTCTAACTAGCGGCCCGCCCCGGCTTCACACGGTTATGAAATATATAATAATATAGACCTTCCTCTTCAATAACTTTATCTATTAAAAAATGCGCATCAAAATTCGTTGCGTCGTTTTAAAGATTTAGGCATACAAAGGGATATAGCGACTTTGTTTTAGGTATACTACGTAATAATTGCAAATTAACCAAAGGTTTTAATTTAACTTTAAAGCTAGGTTAGGGTTTTTTAACTTTTATTAGTTAACTCTATTACTTCTGTTAGCAGAGTTCGAAGCACAAAAGCAAACTACTTTTCTCGGAAGATAAACGACGTCTCCAAAAACCATATATATTATTTGAGTACCGGTTGAAATAGCAAAGAATGGAAAGTGGTGGAAGTCGTAGCAATAATTTTAAAAAAATAATTCACTTTAGTCACGTTTTAAGACTAGCTCTCCCATGGAAACAAACCATTTAAGATATAAAATAGTGTCCGAACGAAACTGGTTTTTCAGCCGAAACCGAAACCAAAACCGAACTTTCGGCTTTGCTCTCAGTTTTGGCCGAGACTTAAATTTAACTATAACTTACTTAAACATGTTTCAAATTTCTCTTGGTACTGAAATCTAGTTTAGGTATCTAATTACCTATAATTACCATATAAAGCCTATAATTTCTCATAGTCATACCTGAAGCCAGTTACATAGGTAATTAGTAGAGTTAAATAAAATAAAGTGCGGAGGCATATTTTTTTAGTAGATAATATGTCTTCTATAAACTATATAATTATCTAGTCTGTACCATTGGTTATTGGCAAAATTTGCCAAACGGCACTCAGTATCACGAATTTCGGCGACTAGTTTCGGCGCGGCCGAAAGTATTGGTCGTTTTTTGGTGGAACCAGAACTAAAGCCCATTAAATTTTATGACCAAAACCGACCGAAACCGAAATTGAAAATTTCGATCGGCTACTAAAAAACTAGCCTAATGCAAATTCTCATTCATGGATTCAAATTTAACTATAATTTATTAATACAATTAAACGTGAGTTTTGTACAAACTAACATATATTCATACTATCTGTTACCTGCGGCTTTGCTCGCATGGCAGTTAATATTTTTACTGATTAATTAAAAATATCATTTAATGAAGACTTCTTTGTATACCACATTAACAATGACTATTCATACAAACTTTCAACCCCTATTTCACTCCCTTAAGGGTAGAATTCCTAGAAACGCTTAAATACGTATCTAGTATTTTTTAATAAATAGCCCAAAAATCAAGTTTTTAGTTTCTAACTTAAAAAAGGGTCAATCTTCCATACAAACTTTCAACCCCTTAGGGGTAGACTTTCTAAAATTGCGTTCTTTGAGGGTGTCTATTCAATAAAACGGCCCTTCTCGACAAATTTTATGACCTGTTCGGCGATGATGAATCAGTCAGTCAGTTTATAAGTATACATTATAAGGAAAGGGTTTGAGTGTGATGTTATTACATATACTGCCCTATACTAACGGGTAACTGTAGTTACGAGCGAATGTTATCGCCAATAATCTATCTCTACCTTAATCGTTAAGTTTTTGATATGCTTTGAGTTTCAGACCCGCTTACTCTGCCATGGGATTATAATAATAAAGTGTAGCTTGCATAAAATCGAAATTGTAACAAAAACTAAAAAAAATCTACGAAAACCATTAGGTACATACACAAACATACTTTATGGCAATTAAACATTATCAGGTCTGTATGATTTAAAACTTGTGTGGTCTAGTATGTGTAGTATGGTGTAGTACTGACCTATTTGAGTTTTTTTTATTATATTTATTATATTATACTGAGACCGGGATGTTAGGCCTCGATCAAAAAGTAAGTTTACCTGCTACCTTTCCCTTTCAACCTTAAAACATCAACGGCAAGCATTGGACGTTATGGTGGTAGGAATAGGTAAGGTGGTGGTATAAATCCGGGCGAGTCGCTGCAAGTCTTCCACCTAGTCAGATGTCACGGTGTTTGTGATGGTAAGCCTATTCACTTCGCTCGCCTTTTACGAGCTGCCAGCAAAGGAAGGCAGATGGTCTATTCTGCAAACTATCGCGGGGTTTTACGAGTGATATAAGCATTTAATAACATTTGTATCTATTACTTGTTTTAGAACAAGACGAACATACGCCGAGAAATCATTTCTCTCGTTTTATAACATCTAATAAAAATAAGGAATAAAACTTAAAAGTACTGTGACAATAGCATCACCAAACCTACCTTTATGTAGAAGCAAGAGTCTAATAAAATAAAGGTTTCTTTCTTTAAAATTTATAGAAATTGAACCCAAGCACAGGGCAAGTGCTAAAATAAAAATACGTTAAAGTGAAGAACGGTCAAAAGTATGTACTACAAGTCATGGTGATATTGTGGGGAGAACTGTTAAGTGGTGAACGAAAAAAGGCTGAGACGATGATAATGTTTACAATCGTCGAGACGAATTTTCAGATTTAATACCAAATTGCGAGATTTGCATTGTTGCGCTTTTCATTAAAGTAAAGTAGAGTTAAGATTTAAATAGTTTATTTTCAAAAAATGTGTGAAAAGGAACTTGAGATTTTTCAAAATTGAATCTTCTTTTTCAAATTTCGTCAACACACTTAAAGCTCTAAGTGAAATAATTTATTTATTTCACTTAGAGCAATAAAATTTTAAACCAAAATGCAAATTAACATATTGCCTAAATCGTTACAGGTAAAATAACCATTAATTAAAATAAGTTTGAATGAAAATTGTTAAATGTGAAAATGAATCACAAATTTGCACAATTTCAAAATAAAAAAAATATAAAAAGTCGTCTACGTTATTACATGAGACATCGTTCCCATTTTAAAATATCAGCTATCAAGATAAAAAGGAGCTTTTTTCATTGATGCATAAATCCCGGACAAACACATTTTTACAGATATTTTCAATAATTTGTAATGTAAGTAAATCTTATTATATATATGCGTATTTATATATCCGTAAAATTGTAATCAGATTTAGAAAATACCTAAAGTTATCATACAGTGCACTCCTTTTTGTTTTGTTAAAGATCCAGGACAATTACTAGGTACTATAACAGCAAAGGCTTCATAACATGGCACTCATAATTAATATAACATGTTTTATGTTAATTATTATTGATACTATTTACTAAAATACAAGGAACAGGAAACATGTAAAGCCATTGGATAAGAAATAAAAAAAACATAACTGTCAAGGCTGTACATGTTTACTTCCTCGTGCTTTTTAAAAAAGAAAAACATGAAATAATGTCGCAATCCGCACAGAAAATAAACTTACGCGAGTTCCGAAAAAGCACAAAATAAAAAAAAAAACTTATACGCGTGTTCGCGTATGGTTCTTGGGGCTGACTGTTTTATATTGCAAGCAACAGATGACTTTTGTTGAGCCTTTGCGCTTGTGTGAAATCGGAAAATCAATATGGCGTACGTACGTCATACGTTAGGAGGTTGTATTTCGCGGGTTTTTTTTTCATTTCCATTTAAGTCCAAGAAACAATATTAATTAAATATATTAATAACTCATTAATGTACGTTTCGTAAAATCAG
The DNA here is from genome assembly GCA_002245505.1 of Calephelis nemesis. Lineage (NCBI taxonomy): Eukaryota > Metazoa > Arthropoda > Insecta > Lepidoptera > Riodinidae > Calephelis > Calephelis nemesis. Next base: position 27,179 of record NJDD01001887.1, read on the forward strand.
TATGACGGGTTTTTTAGTTTGCGTTCATTCATAGTTGTTTTGAAATAATTTATACATATTAAGTTCTGTTTAAGGATTGAATGATATTATGTTTCTTTCACTCTCTGTCAGATATGTAGGTAACGATATACCTATTAGGCGGTAGAGTTTCGCAGCGACTTGTCCGGATTGGTGCCACCCCGCCTTACCTATTCCTGCCATCACAAGTTCCAATGCTTGCCATTTATGCGTTCCAGTTGGGAGGGTAAGGTAGCGGGTAAACTTACTTTTGCTCGAGGTCTAACATTCCGGCCTCAGGTTGGCAACGCGCTATTACCACCTTTGGTGTCTCTAGGCAGCGTGAATTTTTTACCATCAGGAAATCCGTCTGCTTGTTTGCCTTCCATAATCATAAAAAAAAATGTTTTAAACAATAAGACGCTTTTCAAATATAGTATTTTATGCATATATTTTTTGTCTACAATACAAGTAGCAATAAAAGTTTTTACGGCTTTGTAGAAAATCTAGTCTGAAAGTAGAGCTTGAAGATGACTCATTGTATACATATTACACATTCATTCAATGTGTTAGAAATAATAATTCTAAGAAAAATGTAGCAATTCATTTTACGTTATTTTAATGAAAGCCTTTTTTAAGAAAAACTACTGCAATTTCGATTATGCCTTTGCGATAAGCAATTTTTTGTTCGTTAAAACCCTAAACTAATTATTCGTATTTACATAGCGACTTCTTGTATTTTAATAACAAATGTAACAGTTATAAGCCTAATGAGGCTGGAGTAAGAGTAACAGAAGATTTTCTGGGACTTCAGAGCCTTTCTATTGTAGAAGACTTTTACCAGAGCGTTCTACCAAAAAATGGACATTAGTATCTTCTTTCTAGAAGTTTTCTTAAAGAATTTATAAAAATATGTAGATATTAAAATTTACCTGGATGGAAATGTGCTCGGTTGGCGATAGGCTTGTCACCTATCACATTGTGGGACTTAGTGTCTTCGACTAGTCGTAGGTGCCCTGGTTGTGCCTCTGCCTACCTATTTGGGGATATGGGCGTGAAGATACTTTTTTTTTTACCTCGTGAATGGATGGGCTAATTTTGTAATTTTTTTGTCTTCATATTGTCCGGCGAAGGCTTATATAAAAACATCAACATTAGTACAACGTCTGTCGGCTTAGCTAGTTTCTTGAAGAAAGAAAATCGTTTATTTAACATAAGGCACTTGTGGTGCATCTATGTATAGTACTACTACTTAAATTATGCACTTTGGCTTGACTTTTTTTTACACTTCACACTTTTATTTTTAAATTGGCTGACCTAATCTACATTTAGGCGAAATAATTAATTATGTATAATAACAACTCTATATATATAGATATCATTAAAATACATTCGGATTTCCGAAGCTTTACGAATATAGCCGAAGCGCATAATTTGAAAAGTACTACTGTATACATAATTTAATCGTGTAAAATCGACTACCGGATCGGAGTGCGGCCTCAAAAAGCCTTACGTAAAATTTTATATTTTACAATTAAAAAATAAATAAACCTATTGCTTGAGGGATATGTTTTCCAGGTGACCTGAATATCATTTTAACCTGGAACGAAGCGTGCGTTAGCTTGTACTTTTAGAAAATGTAAATGTTTATCTTTTTGACCGCCTCGTTGGTCGAGTGGCAAACGTACACGCCTAACTACACTGACCAGAATCAGAATCAGAATCAGAATAATCTTTATTCACATGAACCATACAAGTGGTATTTGTGCGCGTCGACATTTTTTAAACTACCACCGGATCGGAACTACCACCGCGAGGCTCGGGTTCTATTCCCGAAGGGGGTAGGCGTTTGTGTGATAAACATTATATAAATGTTACATAAATGTCTGCATTTCCGGGTGGGGGTGTTTATTAAATTTATTCTGGTTTCTGTTTAAGTATTTCTATGTATTAGAATCGTTGACTAACACCCTTAACACAAGCATATGATTTCTTACTTTGGGGTTAGATTCAATTTGTATAACTTTTCCAGGAATATTTATTATCTATAAAGTATGACTGCATTACATTGTGATTAGTCAAACCACATTAATGATCACCGAATAATATGTATTATGACAGAATATAATTGAATATTAATTAACCATTAACTGTTAACAGAACTTGTTAGAATATTTCAAGTTCAATTCGCCTCAAATACATATTTAAAACCAGATAAAAATATACTGAAAACTGTTATAAATTAAGCTATAAGTATGTAATTAATTGTTCGCGAGTGTGTACTGCCTTTTTTCCTTGTATATAATATAAACACTTTATCTTAGGTTATTGAGTAGGTATTTACATGTCCGTATACCGTAAAGAGGTAGGTATTATCAACCAGGGCATCAAAGATTAGTCGAAGGTACTTAATTCCTCAATAAAAATCAATCAATGTCACAGAAGGCAAACCACCTTCATACCTGGCACATATGTAAACCTATCAGGTTCTATTATTAGAAAATTGAAAAAACAAACGAATCCGGGATCTCATGTAGTCGACACCAACTCCGGATCACTAGACCATAAAGGCAATAACGTTAATATATTGCATGCTATTTTGTTTATTTATTTTAAAGTGATACCTTTTTTATTTAACTCGTAGTAGGTATTTCTAAGAAATTATTAATAAAATGACTTAATTTAAATAAGGAAAAAATAGTTTAGGCGCAATAAAAATCCAATAACGATTTCGTTTTCGTCTGTAATCTGGGTACACAAAAATAAATGATTTTCCTTAATTTTCTTGGTATCCCATGGTCAGATCCTGACTTCGGGGACGATAGGACCGCCTCTGCTGTACGCTCTTTAAAAAAATGTGTATCTAAAGGACACGACTACCCGCGTTAACAGGTAAGAAAGAAAATAAAAATTTCGTCACGGGACTTGAATCCTCAGTAGCTCAAATGGTTAGAGCATCCGTCGCCTTGAAACGAAAGGTTACAGGTTCAAATCCTTTCTGGGATGAATTTTTTTTTTCTTTAAATTTTATAAAAAAATAACTAGCATAGGCCAAGCGCTAAAGCAAAGATACCTTTAAAATCGATTAAGAATTGACGGGAAAATTGATTAACACACATAAAATAATATTGGATATTATCGAATATTATCCAAGGGTAGTGTCAAGAGTCCCTAAACTGGTTTGTTTGTATGAAAAGTGTAATTAATGAATGTGAAGGAAGTCAGACAGGTTTATCAGGATCGTGAGGTCTGGCACTTGATACTCTCTGCCTACTACGTAAGGGACTGACGTAACATATATGTGTAAATAATATAGGAGTTGAACCTCCTTCTTTGCCCGTTAAAAAGAGTCGCGGGTTGCAGTATATTGTAGTAGTTTTAAAACTTTAATGTGATTCTGGGTAAATACTAATACCAGAGGAAACTAATTGACGGTGGTTTGGGAAACCCGCGGAACCGATAGTAAAGGTAAACCCCTCCAACACTTGAACAATGCTAAAACATTTTGAAATTAAAAACATTTGCTAATGCGGGTGATTATATGTATATTTACTCTTCACGTAGACTTCCACATGAGGTAGATAAAGCGGAATGAATGTTCATAATTCAAGAATTTGTTTAAGAAAACTGAAGAGTCACACACACAAGTTTAATCCAACCTCAAAGTAACCAAATTACATGCGTGTGTTATGGATGTTAGTCAACGATACTAATACAAAGAAATACTTAAATAGATACTAGAATAAATTTTAATAAACACCCAGACCCGGAAATGCAGACATCTAAATGTTCATCACACAAATGTTCCCCGTTGGAAATCGAACCCGAGCCTCGAGGTTGGTCGATGTGTACGCTAGCCACTCGACTAACGAGGCGGTCATGAGTGCTTGAAATTAACTAAAAAAGACCTTTTTTTTAAAAAAAAAACTTCCATCTCCTTCATTCCACCACATTACGTTACCGTAACTCCTTAAAGCATTAAGATGCAAGAAATAGTTACATAGATATGTAAAAAAAATTAAAAAATAAAATCATTTGAAAAAAAATACGATAACTCGACATAATGATACTTTGGTATAGGCTGAGTAATGTCTATACTATGTAGAAGAGCTACCGAAACATCTACTGTCTAACCGACTTCCCAAAAAGGTGATCATGAAAGTACTGTCTAATAAGCCCCGAGTTTCTCAGTCTAATAGTATTAATTAAATAACAATAATCGGCTAAACATAAAGACATATTAATTAGGCATATCGACCGCCTCGTTGGTCGAGTGGCTAATGTACACGCCCAACTACACAGACCTACCGTGAGGCTCGGGTTCGATTTTCGACTTGGCAGGAATTTGTGTGGTCAACATTTAGATATCTGCATTTTCCGGGTCTAGGTGTTTATTAAATTTATTCTGGTATCTATTTAATTATTTATTTGTATTAGTATCGGTGACTAACATCCATAACACAAGCATATAATTTGCTTACATTAAGTTTTACTTTGGGGCTAAATTCAATATGTGTAACTTGTCCAGGGATATTTATTTTAAATATTATATATTATTTTATATTATAAATATATTAATAGACAATAAAAGACTTACAATTACGTACATTAAAAAAATTAAGTTGTATGGTAAGGGTTAGTATGTAATTTTAGAATATTCAGAAGACAGAATTGCTTGGGATTGATTGCAACAAAAAAAAACTAATCTCAAAGTAAGCATGTAGGTACTTAATAATACGACACGATACTGTTACTTATAAATACTTAAATGAATATCAGCATAAATATTGAAACACACCCAGACCTATAAATGCAGACATCTCCAAAACAGAAATACAGTTTATCACACAAATTTCTGACCCCATCAGGAATGGAACCATTTCGTACTTAGACGTGCAGCTAGTCGCCAAGCCCTCGACCATCGAGGTGGTCAAAGCGTGGTTTATTAAAAAAAAAACGATGTGAACACTGTTTTTCTCCAGTACACTTTGCTACATATTTTTTGTTATACTTAAACTGGTTTTACTTTTTGCAATATCCAGGACTTTGCAATTAAGGATAAATAAATGCAATTTAAATTAGTTAATATTGGATTTTGGTTGTCTAGTGATTTTGTTTTTGGATTATTATACTAAGTAGATTAGAACATCTGCCTTTCAGCCTGACATCTCTTAAAAGGCGAGCTTAGGGTAAATGTGACCTTACCAACAAAAGCACTGGTGCTACAGTGCTGTGCAGCAAGTTGCAAGCAAGCCTTGATTACCTATTCCTTACATATTCCTAAAGCAGCAACCGTGTTGGTCGGGGCTCCTTTGCAGAAATGACCTTCCTTCCTGCCAGGCAGCTCGTTAAAGGCGAGCATAGGCTTACCGTCACTGACACCGTGATATCTTATTAGGTGGTAGAGTTTCGAACTGACTC
>NJDD01001887.1:32617-48558 GCA_002245505.1 Calephelis nemesis
TTATCTATTCCTGCCACCATAACGTCAGTGCTATCCGTTGGCGTGTTCCGATTGTGAGGATAAGGTAGCCTTTGAACTTACTTTTGCTCGAGGCCTAACATACCGCCCTCAAGTTAGCAACGCATCATAACCACCTTTAGGCGGCGTGAATTTCTTACCATCAGGAAATCTGCCTGCTTGTTTGCCTTCCAATACCTTAAAAAAAACACCTCACTTATTCTTGAAGCCATAATTACATTTAATCTCGATGGAAGGGTAGCCGGTAGACTTGCACAATATTACTGTGCTAAGTACTTGCATCTATAGATCATGTTTATCTACTACCGACTTCGCCGTGTTGGTCCGGGCTCCTTTGTAGAATAGACCATCTGCCTTCCTTGCCAGGCAGCTCGTAAAAGCCGAGCATAGGCTTACCACACTAACACCATGACATCCGACTAGGTGGTAGAGTTTAGCAGCGACTCGCCCGGATTGGTACCACCGCCTTACCTATTCCTGCCGCCATAACGTCATGACGTGTTCCGGTTCGAAGGGTAAGGTAGCCGGTAAACTTACTTTTGTTCGAGGCCTAACATCCCGACCTCAGGTTGGCAACGCACCATTACCACCTTTGTTGTCCTTTGGCGGCGTGAATTTCTTACAAACAGGAAATCCGTCAGCTTGTTTGCCTTCCTATAACATAAAAAAAGAGAGCCGTGTGCTTGTTCAATTTTTTTTATTTCAAGATAATATAGTGAAGTACCAGTAACATCTTTTGAATCTATTAGCGACGGTTTTGTCTTGCTATCAGACTTAAAAAAGATACATAGATAGATTTATTTTGTTTTTGTTTCTTCCATGTAGCGTACCCTAACAGACAGAAGAAAAGTGGTATAGGAAGTAAGACGTAACAGAACGTCAGTAACACTCATCAGATTTATATTCCCTTGAAACTTGTTATAATAATTGACCACCATTTTTAATGGTGAATTTAAACTACATACATACATATATAACTTCATGCCAAGTTCCTTACTGGGTAGGCAGAGAGTATCGAGTGCCGAACGAGTATTTAAAGACGCTTAAGTTTTTTATTCAGCAAACATCTCGAACTGGGTTTATATGTTAAGAAAAAGTATTTTACATTCATGAAAATAATGTTATGTGAATGACAAATGCACAGTGTAGCACAGTGTAGTATAAATCTTATTTACCCTCGAAAGGCACTTGAGATGTAATTCCATACTGTGGTGTGAAATTGAAGCCTAAGACGGATTATGCCATAGTGCTCTTACAGTGTTCTGATTTAAGTGCTATACTGTTTGTCTCACGTGTCTTTGGTCTTCTACAATACTCCGTGTTGGTATGGGTCTTTGGTGTAGAATCGACCAACTAACTGCATGTCTGTGTGACAGCTTGTAAAGTGGTTAAGCTGGTTAAATTGGTCAACCGTGTTGGTCCGGGTTTCTTTGCACAATAGACCATCTGCCTTACTGCCAGGCAGCTCGTATAAGGCGAGCATAGACTTACCGTCACTAATTTGTGACATCTCACTAGGTGGAAGAGTTTTGCAGCGACTCATCCGAACTGGTACCACCACCTTACTTATTCCTACCGCCATAACGTCATGACGTGATCCGGTTTGGAGGGTAAGGAAGCCGGTTGCTCGACGCCTAACATCCCGGCTCGGGTTGGCAACACACCATTACCAACTTTGTTGTCTCTAGACGGCGTAAATTTCTTACCAACAGAAAATCCGTCTGCTTGTTTGCCTTCCAATATCGTAAAAAAATTAATAAAAAAAACTACCGGTGGTAGAGTACTGTGCAGCAACTTGCTATGCCTATTGCCATATTGGCACTATCACACTGTGCTACTCTTCACAAGAACCTCGTCCTGACCATAAGGAACACAACAAAAAAATTAACGAAAATGGTCCATCCGTTCGAGTGTGACGCGATGACAACAGAAAATAGGGACTCATTTTTATTTAAATAGATTACTAGCTGTTGCCCGCGGCGTTACCCGCGAGGTTAATGGTCGCACAGAATTTTTTTTCAGGATAGAAACTGTCTATGTGTTAATCCAAGTTACATTCTTTGTGTGCGCCAAATTTCATGAAAATCGATTCAGCAGTTTTTGCGTGAAATTACATTAACAGGGTTAGAAAAAGGAACTGTTTCAATCTTTGAAATAATCTTGCTTGAGGCGAGAAATCAATCTCTAGTTGGAAGTTTACTTTTCTTACGAGTATATATTGGAACTCTGTTATTTATAGTTAATTTTATAACAGTATTTACTGAACTTAATTTTTTTATAGGTATAGACAATATACCTTGAGACCTTTAATTATATGCTTGTAGAATTTGCAACTCTGCCTATCTGTATAAAGATAATGACCGTTATTGTGTCAATGTATGCTCAATTAGGTTCTCTCGGTTTAGGTACGACGCAGATTTAATTTCAATATTCGTTATCTGCGACTTTAATCGCGGTAAAATAAAACTAAGAAACTACTACAAATAAGTAAAATTACATAATTTTATTGAAATAGCAGTTTTCCACGGCATTATTAATCATTATCTATATATATATAATTCTTGTGTTCGTGTGTTTGTCATTGAACTCCTTCTAGACGACTGGAGCGATGTTGATGAAACTTTTTGTGTAAAATTCAAAGGAATTCAAAAATGGTTTAGATTTACAATTTGGTCTCCTGGAAAATGTTTTTTTTTTATTATTTTTTTAATAATAAGTAGTTGTTGATTTTGTAATGTTTCACATCGGATCCGACAGACTGCGCTACTGTCGGAGCATTAATGTCAAGCGATACGAAGTTTGCTGGGTCAGCTAGTATCTATATTATTATCTTCTGAACCTTAAAAACTGGACGTGAAAATGATGAACGAATCCTGAGTAGGTACTAGATACTGGTACACAAGTTGGTCTATTCTTAAAATGAATTTAGGGTCAGCATGTAAAACTACTAGGTATAACATTTGTTTTATTATCTCTTCACAAAACGTTTATTCAGTACGAATAACACATTTTCTGACAGACCGTTGGACGAAGTAATTTCAAGTTTATTTAACAAAAGTCACAAGGGCCCTAACGCTTAGTTTATATGTCTGATAAGCACACATAATTAGTATGAATAATAAATAGTACATGTTGAAAGAGATAAATTAAAATAGGTGAACATAACTGCTGCAATGTATCATTTTATTTTAGATGTAGGTGTGAGCAGGTGAATGTTTGGTTAGGTATTTATATTGTACAAATGTATGCGTATATGTGTACATTAGACAATTTTATAATAAACTAAGTGTTTTTGCTGACAAATAAGTTCCGTATGTATCTTATACCTATAAATAAAAGACATAAATTTATATTTAAGCACAAACAGCATCACAACATAATATATACTTTGTGTACAGCTACAAAATTAAATGGTTAATATTTAATGAATAATTGATTGTTGTCAATTGATGTATTGAAGTGAAACTTCTTTAAAATCGTTGTGATTTCAAACCGGATGAAACGGAAAAAACGACAGGTAAAAGACACAAAATACAAAAATGTGTACAAAAATCTAATTTTTTTTGTCGATTTACTGATGTTTCACTTCTATCGTGTATGAATTTTTTGTCTATTTTTAAGAGGTTTAGTACTAATATAAAAAAAAATACATGTTCATATCATGTTATATTAAAAACACATGATATGTAATTACTTTTTTATTTTATCAATTTTAATTTGAATAGTAAATGAAATCGTAATTGTAGTAAATAAATAACTAAGTAGAAGGTTAGGTACTAGAAATTTAACAGACGTGGCAAATATTTTTTCATTTGTTACAGTCATTTTAACGTAGGAAATAGTGAAAGTTGTGAAACATTTGTTATTTAATCGAATTAAGTACCTAACGAAATAAATATTTTTATGGATCATTTGCAAGCGACTAGATAAATTTAAAGTCAATAGGATAGTTAAATTTAAGGTTAACTCTATTTACCTAGTCCTAGTTGCCGGGGAGTTTATTTTGCCATTTCTTCTCCTAGCTGGCCAGGTTTGGAAACGGTGGTAGTGTATGGTAGATAGGGTAAAACTTGATCATAATATTTTTTATTTAAATTAATAAGTAATAGCCTTGTTATAAAAACATTTTAACCAATCTGTGTAAAAATATCTAAATAACAATTATTAAAACTATATAATTAAGTTGGATAGCATACCACGTATGTATTAAAATATTTTGGTTCGAATAAGTATTTTGTAACAACTTTTAGACATACTTAATCCGCAAATAAATAAAATTTATTTCATGTGTATATTATGCAAAGGCAAAAATGTTATTATTTCATTTAATGTATCTTAGTTGCATATGAAATGGCCATTTAATAAATTAATTCTCATAATATTACATTATTAAAATTATAATATATTTATATTATAAATCTAACAATATATTCCGTTGTTGCCGCTGGAAGCAGTAAACCGTTTTGTTTTTGAATATTTATATATATTAAAGATATTCGATATTCAGATCTACTATGCATATCTGTTTCTCGCAGATTTGCTTGCATTTTCATGATTTTATATTTACGAAGTCACTCGAACTATCGAAAAAAAACCAGCCGATATCTAACTCCGTGCATTTAATTTCATAACAATTAGTTAAATCGTGTTATACATACAATCAAATTAAGTAAATACTAAAAAAGAAACGAAACTCAGCAAACACCTATGTGTCGAAAAGAAACTGCATTTTAGTCGCAACTCGACGTTTGATTAATGTATTGTGTGTTATAGGTCATAAATGTCATTAAGTTAAACATTAAACTACCTATATGGTGCTATTCGAGTGGTAATTACCAGTAGGAAGACCACATTTTGTTATATTTAGGCAAGTTTTTGGTTGTTTATTTTGGTCGTCTAAAAAATGTTGATCAGAATTTCATTACACTTATTTTGATTTATAAAAAAACGCTTTGATTTATAAAAAAACATTATGCACGAACTTAATATATTTGATTAAAGAAATATATATAAAAATTTAGATAAAGAAAAATATGCACTTGATGTTACGAGTATTAAACGCATTTCATATGTATTAAACTTGAACTATAGGTTTAATACATTCTATTTATAGAATTACAAAAAAGCCGTTCTTAAAATTTTAATAAAATTGATTGTTATTAAATACTAACATTAATAAATATAGTAATGCCGCTGTTTTCAGTTGTTCTAAATTATTAATAATTTCCAATTAGTTTCTCTTGACTAAGGCTTCAATGTTGAATGCCTAAATCCGAGGATAATCTTAGGAGTTGCTTGAATTGTCATGTCTTAACACCTAATCTTATCTATCTCTGGATGCGTGTCCGGTTGGCAATAGGCTTCCCTTAGGCAGGCTTACATTGAGTGACTAAGTACCTATCTTCGGCTAGTCCTGGGTGCCCTGGTTGTGCCTCTGCCTATCTCTTCGGGGATGTGGGCGTGAAAATACTTATTTATTTGTTTACTTACTTAACACCTAAGTCGTTTTTGTATTCTCAATTGCATTGCTTTGTGCATTTTTGTGTAAGAAAGAAATCTCACTTGTACGCACCAAATTAGTTAAAAATCAACGTCACCCTACAAAATAACTATGGCGACAGGAATTACTGTCACGATCATGACAAATCGCTTTTAATATTGTTAATCAACCTTCAGACGTCTAACTTAGGTTTACAACCAGTAACATTGTGAGTACTAACACATAAGTACCAGAAACGTATCTCTGCACTAAAAAACAAATTGTGTGTGTACTTATGTACACGCTTTAGAAGTTATACTTCTTCGGCGTAATAAGATAAAAATCTTTTTAAAAATTTTATCTTTTGCCTTATTTTACATTTGTAGACAAAATGACACTAACCGTAGAAAAAGGTATTTAATACATTAAAAGTTTTATTGTAATGCATTATTTAGTTAAATAAAGTTTATTTAATATTTAATAAAAACTAAAATGTTATCTATAGCTAGCTTCATCATGTCGGTTTTTCGTGACGGTGTGCGCGCGCAGCGTAACAATTTACCCTCATCATTTTTTCCTAACGCGCCAAAAGAAGTATAACTTCAAAAAGATTGTGTGATTTTACGAAACCACGATAAAAGTGTAACTTGATCTGTAACTATAAACTATAGCACAATATATAACACATGTTGTTTTAGTCAATTTAACTGAAAACATATTTTGCAATTTTCTCCCAATTCGGGAATCTAACCCGGGACCTCATGAAGTCAAGTCTAACACCGGATCGCTACACCTCAGGAGGTGCTCACTACACTTCAGGTAGGTACCTAAAAATACTTGAATAGATAAATAATTAAGAATGTTTGCAATAAACACACCCAGACCCACAAATATCGCCTCTGTGGTCTAGCGGTTCAGCTGTTGGACTTGACTGCATGGGGTCCCTTGTTCGAATCCCGGGTCGGCCAACCAAAGAATAATTGGATTTTTCCAATTTTCTAATTAAACGTTACTTGGAATTGGATATGTGCCCGGTTGTCGATAGGCTTGCCACCTATCACACTGTGGGACTTAGTGCTTCTGATAGTCGTGGGTGTTCTGGTTGTGCCTCTGCCTATCTCTTCGGGGAAATGGGCGTGAAGATAGTTTCTTTCTTTCAGACTCACAAATACAGACATTTAGATGTTCATCACACAAATGCTCGTCGGAGATCGAGATCTCGGTTGGTCGGCGACATAATACACCAAGCCCTCGATCCCAGCTTCCAGTTGGCAAATAACCGTTAAGACCTGTGACGTCTACAGTCGTTTATGCAGATGATGCTGTACTTTTGAGCTCTACACCATCTGAGCTGCAGACACTGGTCACAGTTATGAAAGGAGATTGTAAAGAAAGGGGCTTACATTTGAATGCGACGAAAACGAAAGTTATCGTGTTTGAAAGAGACGAAGCCAGAACGGATGTAATAGTTTTAATTGATGATGTAGTGTTGGAGCAAGTGAATGAAATTGTATATCTTAGTTGCGCTTATTGCAGGGATGGAAATTAAACCGCGGATGTAGAGAGGAGAGTGTGTGCAGGGAAAAGTGTGAATGGAGCGTTGGGATTTGAAAGCGAGGTTTTGAGTCATTCGTAACAGATCTGAGATCTGAGACAGAATGGGATTGAAAGAAAGTGATTGTTGGTGTTAAAATGCGAAATACATGCTCCGCTGGTCCGGTTATGTCCGGTGGAAAGAATGACAGATGAAAGAGTGACAAAACAGATATACAATGCGAATGTGGATGGATGTAGGTGCCCGGGGAGACCAAGGCTGACATTCTACGATCAGATCAATCAGATATTATCCAAGGGTGGTGTCAAGAGTCTCCGCAAACGGCGTGTTGTTATGAAAAGCGTAATGAACGTGAAGGAAGCCAGACAGGTTTGTCGGGATGATGAAGTCTGGCACTCGATACTACCTGCCTACCTCGCAAGGGACTTGGCGTGAAGAAATATATACATGTATGCATGTTCGTATGTACGTCTAGAGACGATGTGTGTTTTTACCAGGAATCTGTTTACACGTTTTCCTTCCTACAAAACATTCGGATCTAAAACTTCCCCGTTTCATTTTGTGAAACTGGCCATCATTATGAAACGATTAAGAAAACAGACGACTCATTGATCAGCAAACGACGTGTGGTGATGACGCAGTGCCATGTTGTTTGATTCATATAATCGTGTTAATAACCGACGAGGAAAGCCTTGGGAAACGACCTCATGAGTCTGACTTCTCACAAACGTCCAATTTCCATAACCTATCCACGGTAAAAATTGATGTTTATAGTTTGGTTTTCCCCGTGTTGGTCCGGGGTCCTTTGCAGAATAGACCATCTGCCTTTCTTGACAGGCAGCTCGTAAAAGGCGAGCATAATCTTATCATCACTAACACCGTGACATCTGCCTAGGTGGTAGAGTTTCGCAGCGACTCGCCCGGATTGATACCACCGCCTTACCTATTCCTGCCGCCATAACGTCATGACGTGTTCCGGTTCGGAGGGTAAGGTAGCCGGTAAGCAAAAGTATTTCTTACCATCAGGAAATCTAACTGCTTGTTTGCCATCCTATAACATAGAAAAAACACTATTTTTCATGATATTGGAAGGCAAACAAGCAGATGGATTTAGATCTAGAGACACCAAAGGTGGTAATGGTGCTTAGAATGTTAGGCTTCGATCAAAAGCAAGTTTATCTGCTACCTTATCCTCCGATCCGGAACACGTCAACAGCAAGCGACAAGGCGGTCGTACCAATCCTGACGAGCTGCTGCGAAACTACTACCTAGTAGGATGTCGAGGTGTTAGTGACGGTAAGCCTATACTCGCGTTTTACGAGGTACCTGGCAGGGAGGCAGATGGTCTTTTCTGCGAAGGAGACCGAACCAACACGGGGAAAATATTATATTATATTCCGATCCGGAAGGTTAAGGGTGGATAAATATAAGGAACGTCAGACTTTAAACGGTTTGTGACTGACTTTAAAATCACTCAGAAGCCGAGATATTTTACCAGCCCTGCCACCCTATTGTTATGAAACTAATAATAATAATAAATCATCTTTATTTCACATAAAGATCACACAACTCACAAGAGGCACTTGTGACGGGTCTATATAATAATAAATCTACCACCGGATCGAAACGCGGCCGCACACTGAGAATATCCGGCAAGAAACTCAGCGGGCTTTTTTTTTCTTATTTTAAAATATATTTACAATAATTAATGCAATGATAAATTATATATATTATAAGAGATTGGCATGAGGAGCAACTAATCCCAAGCAGTCTTATCTGTTAAATATTCAGCAATGTTATAATAACCTTTTTGATTTAATTTACATTTAACACATTTTTTAAATTTATTAATTGGAAGTTCTTTCATATAATTCGGAAGTTTATTGTAGAACTGTATACATAGGCCCATGAAAGAATGGCTCACTCTGTGGAGACGAGACACATGCACAGTAAGATTATTTTTATTCCTTGTATTGACACAGTGTATGTCACAATTTCTTTTAAATGAACTTGAATTTCTGTGAACATGCATTAAATTTTCAAAGATATACTGGGATGCTACAGTTAGAATCTTGATTTCTCTGAACTTTTCTCTCAGGGAAACTCTTGGGCCTAGGTTATAAATTGCCCTTATGGCTCTCTTTTGTAAAATAAATATTGTAATGACTTCGGCAGAACTTCCTCTTCACTGTATCCATTCATCGTGGTCTGCAGCGGCGTGGGGTCAATAAGTCTTGTCTAGGCTATTACTTTGTAATTTTAGATACAATGTAATCAATCTGTGCTAAGACATTACTTGTAACACGATAATAAGTAAATTGATATGTGAAAGGGCGAAGTACATATTATGTTTCCGTGTATGATATATAATGCACATAATATTAGTTTAATTCTTTAATTGCCCACGGGTAGTAGATAAGAAAATAGTAATTTACCAATAAAACAAAAACTCTATGGTCAGATGGATGTCTTATAGGCATAAAAAATCTTTTGCCTATATTAGATGTCATACACGCTAAAGTTGCAGCCGCATCTTTTGCCCGATTTGCAGTCTACCCTGACCCTATTATCTAGATCTGAGCATATTTCACCATGTTGGTCCGTATCCACTGTGTAGGATAGACCATCACTACCCTGGGTGGTAGCTCGTAATAGGCTCGTAATATTACCACTTTGGCTAATAGCGGTAGAGTTCTTATCCCCGTGACCAACACGGGGCTCCTTTGCAGAAAATACCATCTGCCTTCTTGCCAAGCATCTGGGAAAAGGCGAGCATAGGCTTACCGTCACTAACACTGTAACATCTGACTAGGTGGAAGAGTTTCGCAACGACTCGTCCGGATTGGTATCAACGCCTTACCTATTCTTGCTGCCATAACGTCAGTGCTTGCGTTGGCGTGTTCCACATCGAAGGATAAGGTAGCAGGTAAACTTATTTTTGCTCGAGGCCTAACATTCCAGCGTCAGGCTGGCAACGCACCAATACCACAACTGGTGTCTTTAGGTGACGTGAATTTCTGACTATCATGAAATCCGTCTGCTTGTTTGCCTTCCGATATCATAAAAAAAAGAAAACTTTTGACTATATTAGACGTCACACACGCTACACCATATTTTGTTAGGTTTTCAGGCTTCCCTGACCCTACTCCCCCCGTTTCCCCGTGTTGATCCGTATATGCTGTGTGGGATAGACCACAATTTCCCTGCCTAGTAGCTCGTAATAAGTTCGGAACAGCCTCGAAATATTACCACAATAGATAAAAATGGTAGATTGTTTTGCAGTATCTTGCCTGGGTAGTGGTATTAAAATCCAGCGGTTGAGGTAGCCGTTAGACTTGCATATCAGGCCTACCACACCGGCCACAGTACAGCTATGCACCTATAAAATCTATAAAGTAGCAGAGTGTTAAACCTTACGATCCTGGCAGACCTGCCTAGCTTACTCCACATTCGTTGCCCTTTTCATACAAACATGCCGGTTTCGGAGACCCTTGACACCACGCTCGGGTAATATTTGAGCGATTTCATTGTGGAATGTTAACCCAGATCCCCTCAGGTACCTATATCCATCCACATTCGCATACACATGTAAGATCTATGATGTCTTTAGGCCATGGTTGCTCTTTTAACCTCAGGAGAGCCATTTGCATCTTTGCTGTTGTATCCCATAAAATATCAGCGCCAACCATCAACGTTAAAATGACTTTAAGTATTAATGAAAAAAATTGTAAAGTAACGTATAATTAAATTAACAGTCTTAAACTAAATTATTAAAATAGCTGAATGAAATAAGGAAAAATAAGGATAAGCTGTGGCCAGACAATAAGGATTATAATAATAAAAGTAAATAAATAATGTTCTTAGAATTCATGTCACAATTATTAATACAAAGTCAAAAAAAAAATAGTAAGTAAAACATTTTTAAGTTTCAATAAATAAGTTGATAGCACAAATACTACTTATAAAATATATTGTTAAAAAGGTACCATTTCGAACAGTTTATTTAAATTCATTAAGCAATTTAATTAATTTTTCTCTTATTTATTTCTAAGGCTTCTAATATGTATTTTACTATGTTACCTTTATTATTCTATTGCAGGGATGAAAAAGTAGTAGGTTCTGGGGTAAAAATGACTCTCAGTTCTTTCAGACTAATTATTGTTTACTGTCCAAATGATTTTATATAACTTATGTTTTAGTAATGATTCTGCAATGCGTAACCGGTAGATTATAAAAACAAAAACAACATATTAGTGGTCCGTACAATAGTCCGTACAACACTTGTAGTGTTTTTATTTCAAAAAATAAAAATTTCGAAGTTTTTCCGATGTGTCGATGGTTTAAAATAAAACATTTTTTTGTTTTATCATCATTTACCGGTTTTGTAAAATATTGTAATCTATTTAAAGAAAAACTTGACAAGACTTAACTTAAAATACAACGCAATTAAGATTATTGTAAATTAATTAGTAATGGGCCCGTTAAGTTGTTAAATAAGTACTAAAGAGTTTTACTTACCATTATTCTTTTCTGTTTTCTTCTTTACAATAACGCCATTTTTCTCCACGCATGTATTCGATACAGCCAACTCCTTCATGATCACAAAAGAAAAAAAAAAATTGATTCCCGCGCTCTAAGACGTCACTTTGACAAGATGACTTATGAATGGCAATGGGCTAATTATTGGAGCGAAAACTCCTTCGTGTAACTTACGGCCAAGGTAAACACAATCGAATAAAAAAATAAGTAGAATGGAATTTTAAAGACGTTAGTCTCAGGTGCCTTTTCGCAAGGTTCGCGTACAAATGCCCGTTGTAAAAACGATCGCTAATATTTATAACGGCTTCAGCCTTTTAGTATTATTTAATGTTATGAATTTTTTATCGTAACGTTATGTAAAATTAAATATTAGATGTTTTAACCTCAAAAGTTATCGTTTTTGAGATAGCTTCAAATAGGTATGCAGAAGACGGTAGTGAACAAAAAATACCTTTAAAATGTTGCCACTATGAAATACGGTGACTTATTGATATCTTATTGATTGACGCTACACAATATGCCTGTCCTTGTTTAATAGTAAGTAGACACTTGCAAAAAAAACATGAACCTTTTAAACTTTAAAGCTAGATTTTTCCCCGTGTTGGTCCGGGCTCCTTTGCAGAATAGACCATCTGCCTTTCTTGCCAGGCAGCTCGTAAAAGGCGAGCATAGGCTTATCATCACTAACACCGTGACATCTGACTAGGTGGTAGAGTTTCGCAGCGACTCGCCCGGATTGGTACCACCGCCTTACCTATTCCTGCCGCCATAACGTCATGACGTGTTCCGGTTCGGAGGGTAAGGTAGCCGGTAAACTTACTTTTGCTCGAGGCCTAACATCCTGACCTCAGGTTGGCAACGCACCATTACCATCTTTGGTGTCTCTAGGCGTTCTCTAGCGTTCAATAATGGTCGAGATGTGACGGAAAATTTGCCTCGCTGTGGTAGGTCGTCTAGCAGCCAATTAAAGCAGCAGTGAGATAGTCGCCGACTCATGAATCAATCCGTATCCTTTTACCTAATCATTCAGATTTTTCACCAAAAACTCAATTCCATGAGAGTTGCTGACGATATGCTAGATCAAGTCAACCCCGACCCAACCATGAAACGCATCGTCATTGGCGACGAGGCGTGGCTTTTAGAATTTGATTAGCAAATTAGTCCGTCTCCGCATAAGGCCGTCGTTAAAAACTACTTTTTGACCAAACCCTCAACAAATACCATCGAGTGAGCACCATATTTACCAGATACGACTCCAGCTTTCTTCTTTCTGTTTCCTAAACTAAATTAACCACTTTGTGGCACCCATTTTATTCGATAAAAGTGAA
The DNA here is from genome assembly GCA_002245505.1 of Calephelis nemesis. Lineage (NCBI taxonomy): Eukaryota > Metazoa > Arthropoda > Insecta > Lepidoptera > Riodinidae > Calephelis > Calephelis nemesis. The sequence goes on from NJDD01001887.1 coordinate 45,537, forward strand.
TTCATGACAAGAACTGAACTCAATTATTGCGGAAACAGCGTTTTCTTTTCTTTCTTTCTTTAGGTTTTGGCCTTCACGTTGGTATTTCGCCATTAGTCAAGTAGATATTTGCATCAAATTTTATATAGGTAAATTTTAATCAATTATAATCAGTCATCAGTCATAAGTCATCAGTAAGTCATGTCAGGCTCTTGGGTAAAGCGGTGGCCTCATTACACAAGCTCATGTAATGAGTTTTGGCGGCAACGAGGAAATACACGATACGCCAATTTCTTCATGATTATTTCATTTGTGCACTTTCACTAAACAAAATTGTCCAAAACGCCACTAAAATTGACTAATTTCACTCAATATCCTATAAACACGAAATTCAATAATTATGAAAAAACTTCGACCATCTTTTCCCTCGATGGCGCCAAAACTCGAAACAGCGTTTAAAAATGTTTTGATGATTAGATTATTCGTTGGCGTTGGCGTTTGTGAAGAAGCATACTTTGACGGTGATAAAATAAATGTTGATGAATAACAAATAGTTTCTGTATTTGAATAACAAATAGTTTTTTGACAGAGTAGTACTCTGTTAATATTTCCGTAAAAAGTTTTGTTAAGGTTTTGGATTTGATTTTTCGCTTAGAAGAAACTAGGATATCCGAATAAAACCACAGTTGAATTATTGTCTTACAAACTGAATGGGTGAAACTAACTTTGTCGGGACAGTGAGTAATAAATAAAATTGTACATAGATATATATTTAAATATATATTTCTATATTGCTATATATATATTTATTTCTATAATATATATATTTCTATATATATTTATATAATAAATATATATTTCTATATTGCTATATAATCAGCAAATCTTGCTGATTAGCAGTTGAAATTTTGGAAAGATTAAAAAAAAGAAGAAAAAAGACGAAAGTTGTACAATGCGAATATATATAGATGATCTGGCGCCAAACCTAAAAGCCGGACAATCCAGTCAGTTTTGTCGGACATTTGGTTAGAAAAGCCTACATTATTAAGGATTTTGTCTCAGCATTAAGTTCAACAAAAAAATACGTATGTAAAACCGAGCTTTTTTACTATCATAAATCTTGTTAAATTCTAGTGAAATAAAAAATAAAATCGAATGGCAAATGGTCGTTCATGAAATGTAAAAAGCCTAACATTTTCCCGTTCATGAAATGTAAAAAGCCTAACATTTTCCCGTTCATGAAATGTAAAAACCGGATAGGCTAGATACGCTCTAATTTGGTCGGACATGCAACCAAAAAGGCTGACTATGTCCGGCTTTATCCGGACGCCTGGCAACGCTAGTTGGATAAAGATATCCGAAGAGACCTAGGTTGACATTTCTCGTCCAAATGCGACTAAAAGAAGTAACTAAATCACTCCGGTACTATATAAATGTGGTATCAAGTGTCTCTAATACCGGTGTATTGGCAAAAAAATAGGAATAATTGTGAAGGAAGCTAGGAAGTTCGTCAAAAATAGTAACACTTGGCATTCGGTAGTACTTGTCTTCATTTAAAGGGACTGAGCATGAAAACGTGTATATAGCTAGCGTATCTGATGATGAAAGATAGCCATTGCATGTGCATGTGTATGCATCGATGGGTTATGGCCAGATCTTAAACCACGTGGGTAAAATCTCCTTTGCTCCCGCTTGGATTAGGTACGCAAAATAAAAAAAATATCAAACCCAATCATATTTATGTTGCAAACTATATTCGGGAGTTGAAAACATGTTTTTGTCGTAATATTATATTATAATATTATATAATATCTCAATGTTATGTTAATACAGGGACAGAACAGTAGAAAATAGATAAGCAATTTTATTATAGAAATGTAATTTTTATTCATATTGTAAGCGTTAAGAAACCAGTTTTAGTTTTTACCTGTCTATACATGAAGTAAAATTGAATTAGATTAAAATTTGCACATTAAAATTTTTTAGAATTGTTGTCTGCCGAGCCGATTGTAACGAAATTTGGCAAGTAGGAATTCCATATTTCGAGGCAGGTTATGTGCTACTTTTAATCCCATTTACTAATTGGATTCACGTGGTAGAGGAGTAGAAGTCAATGCTTAGATTGTGAATAATTCATAAACGCATAGTTCAATTTCATTGAAGCTTTTTTTATGATAATGGAAGGCAAACAAGCAGACGGATTTCCTGATGGTCAGAAATTCACGCCGCTTAGAAAAACTATAAGTGGTAATGGTGCGCTGCCAACCTGAGGCCGGGATGTTCGGCCTCGAACAAAAGTAAGTTTAACGGCTACCTTACCCTTCGAACCGGAACAGGTCAACGGCAAGCGCTGACGTTATGGTGGCAGACGTTATAGTGGAAGAGTTTTGTAGTAAGTCCTTTATGTCATGTAATACAGTTCAAATTTCTTCGGATTCTTATTTTATATGTTGAAGGTGCGGATTCAGCGGTTTTAATAATAAGTGTATGAAAAGAAATATTGCGCAACATTAAAATAAATTTCAAACTAATTAACTAATCTAAATAAATTCAAAGTACAGTCGGATGTATTCTTAAATAATCAGACTTATTTATCAGTTAGAAAGAATGAAAAACAACACATTAACTTTTGGCTTCTTGAATTCCATAAATGGCACATAGATATATAATACTAATGATATTATAAATGCGAAAGTTTGTGAGTGTGTAAGTATGGATGTTTGTTACTCTTTCACGTTCAAATGGCTAAATTTGTCTGAAAGGGATTTGAATTTTTGTGGCTTAGTCACCCGCCGCCATTTTGTGTTTTTATCAAAATGGCGGCTCACGATAATTCCTACAAATTTGGATAGGGGATACTTGTAAAAAAGAAAAGTAGATGAGTCAACATATCCTAATGTATCACGTTACAGAGTTACTTACAATAAAATATAAATGGTGAGTACATCAATTACCTTCTAGAAACAATGTATTGAATTGAACGTCTCTAAACACAACATAGTTGGCTATGTTGAGCTTAGAGACGTTCAAAATACGAATAATA
>NJDD01001887.1:49044-70606 GCA_002245505.1 Calephelis nemesis
CTAAAGCTATCATGGTTACAAAAATACAGCTTTAAATATAATTTTGTTGATTTTGGCCAAATGTTCATCGTATTTTGTTTTGGAAATAGCTCTGTAAGGTGACACTTTAGGATTTAGGATAGGGTTCTTATCTTATTCTTTATTATTTGTACAACGCATAATATTTGCAGGAATTATTATGCGTTGCCATTTAAAAAAAAACACCAAATGGCGGCCAGCCACTAAACCAGTCTTCATACAAAAAAAAAAGTATCCCCTTTGCAACACAGACAGATTGTGACCTGGATTAACATATAGACTATTTTCAAATCCGATCGCACAACGGGTTCCTATGAGTGCTGGCAAAGCCGCAGGAAACAGCTAGTAACAAATAAATATGCCTGGACATAGAATCATATTTATTTGTCTAACGTATATTTGTATTGGTCCGGGCTCCATTGTAGAATAGACCATCTGCCTTCCTGTGCCAGGCAGCTCGTAAAAAGCGAGCATAGGCTTGCCGTCACTAACACCATGACATCTGACTAGGTGGCAGAGTTTCGCAGCGACTCACCCGGATTGGTACCACCGCCTTACCTATTCCTGCCGCTATAACGTCATGGCGTATTCCGGTTCGGAGGGTAAGGTAGTCAACTTACTTAATGCTCGAGGCCTAACATCCCGGCCTCTGGTTGGCAACGCACCATTACCACCTTTGGTGTTTCTAGGCGGCGGGAATTTCTTACCATCAGGAAATCCGTCTGCTTGTTTGCCTTCCAATGTTATAAAAAAATACCAGTGATGCACCCAGATATGATACAATATGTCCAATTGATTAGTTGGGCAAATCAACAATTGTTGAAGTCCAAAATTTGTAACTGACCGCTTGTGATTTTTCTGGCTAAACTTTAGTTTGCCTGTGTACCGTGATCTGTCCATGCAAATCATATTTGCTACTACGATACATAGAGATTATCTATTCATGAATTAGCTTTTAAATTATCTCAGTTAACCGCTGAATTAATTTTAATAAAATGTAAGCTAATTTAAAGGCCGTGGTCAAACTCAAGGTATTTTATTTTTTTGCATTACGCTGAAATCCCGACGGATGAGGTGAAAACCTAAAAAAATACGCATCTACCAAATGGGCAGTAAAAGTAAGAAAAGTAACTATTAGAAGTAGTTTAGCATTTGGTGTTTTTTAGAACTTTTTGTATTATTCCACTCTTATCCCCCATCTAAATGTCATCATTAGTAGGTCAGGAGATAAAATGGATAATGTTTTCATAATTCACTAAAATGTTACGTCAGCTTGTTATTTCTCAATATTAAACAATATTCCTGCCACCACAACGACGGTGTTTGCGACAGGTGAGTCGCAGTTGTCATAGTCTGGTTCATGAGAAAATTGGTAGAGCTGCGCATGTGATGCGAATTCCACAACATTCGAAGGCCTATGTGACGTTCCTATCAACTTCTTATGGAATGATCTAGTAAGTAAGATATCTAGAATATTCCATTAACGTAGCAGCCTGGCCTGATGAAGTTTTGCAATGATTATCATCGACTGGTACTGTCCGTCACTATCAAGCAAAGGTGTATAACGTCCCCGTAGAGCGAAAAGTCATTAAGTCAAAAAAATCCGTTTTTAAGATAATCGCAGTTAAAGTTCTGAAATGTTGAAATATTCATAACTTTAACATACTCTAACATATCTCTTTGATTTTAGTTTTATTTTGAAGGACATTGAATAAGTTACTCATTACACTGAATATACTAAATGAAAATAGCGCAATACATGAGAAAAATTAAAAAATGAGAATTAGTTATTTGTCCTTTTTAGAATGTCGGCCCTAATTTTTAGTTAGTTAATTTTCTATCCTAGTTAGTGATTTTTCACACGATTCTAAGTTGCATTACCATTTCTCTATAAGGAGAGAACAATTACTAATTCGAGTTAGTTATTTTTCGCTTTCGGGTAATTTGCCTTATTGTTGAAATTAAAACCTCGCTAAATCATTTTAATGATTTTATTTTACCTAAAAGGTTGCGGATGCATTAAAACTTGAAACGAAAAAGTCATTAAGTCGTTTTATTTTCGAGCTTTGTAACGTTTTTGTAAATGTAAAATCATTAACTAAGTTAGTTATTTTTCTTGTTTTGTCTGTGAGGACAAAGAACAGAATTAGTTGTTTTTTACATTTTGTAAATTGAAAACGAAAGCACCTATAAAATTGACAATCAAACCGATATTTAGAGAAAAAAAATGTAATTTTAGTGACATTGAAAACTCATTTTGGTCATTTTTCGACTTAGTGATTTTTCGCTCTACGGGGACGATAATATGTACAAGGTCTCTTATTCGTGTCGATAGGCCAGTATACCCTCCTAAAAAATCTAAAGATACATTTCGAAAATATAATTACGAAATCATGACTTGGTGAAATAGTTGCAGTCTTTTTGCAGCTTTACTGCGCTTATTTATTATGCTACAATTCATTAAAATCAGCTCCATTGTTTCGTCTTCTTTCTTTCTTTAGTTTTTGGCATTCACGTTAGTATTTTGCTATTAGTCAAGTAGGTTGCCCCGTGTTGGTCCGGGCTCCTTTGCAGAATAGACCATCTGCCTTCCTTGCCAGGTAGCTCGTCAAAGGCGAGCATAGGCTTACCGTCACTAACACTGTGACATCTGACTAGGTGGTAGAGTTTCGCAGTGACTCACCCGGATTGGTACCACCGCCTTACCTATTTACGTCATGACGTGTTCCGGTTCGGTAAACTTACTTTTGCTCGTGGTCTAACATCCCAACCTCCGATTGGCAACGCACCATTACCACCTTTGGTGTTTCTAGGCGGCGTGAATTTCTTACCATCAGAAAACCCGTATGCTTGTTTGCCTTCCATTACCATAAAAAAAATTCTAGTTGAAACCGGGTTCATTCGTTAGCCTACCAATTATTAAAGGAAGTAGGTAGATCACAAGGAAAAATCGTAGTTTGATTGTAAAAGTTTTAATTGTCGGTTTATATTACCTTAAATATGTCTAACCCATTCACTGTCCTTTGTGGTACTATGTACCCTTTAAGATAAAAAAAATACTTTATTGCGCGTTATCTGGTAAGGATTGTACATTTTTTACGGTGTTAAACAGCCAAGAATGCTTGCCCCTCAGTATGGTAGGTACATCCTGGCCACAACAAACGTGTAGTTGTTAAAATAGTTGAGAATTGCAACTTTTACTACCATTATATCTATACATCGTAAAAGAAATAAATCTGCATATTGAAGAAGTTCCAAAAAGTTATGTATACTTGTAAGTTATACGATGCTTGGATACAAGTGCCCCAATATAGGATTAGGAATGGCGGAAAGTTTACGAAGTTTAGTTTACTTAGTTGGCGATACGTTTTGGAACATTTTTAATATACAAACTTATTTCTATTGCAATATGTAGACATAGAAGTTACTCGTATTATATCTCTTTGTATGCAATCTACGGTTACATAAAAATGGATTCCCATTTTTTAGTTGATGCCGTAATTTACGAATGTCTATACGGAATTTTCTACTTTTACTAAGGCATACAAACGTGTAAGGAATGTCTGATTAATAACATTATATTTTTAACGTTACCCTTTTTCTCAACTTTAACATAGAAATAAAATTTGATTTGATGTCTAATACTCAAACTAAAATTTTAAGCATTTGTCATCAAAAACTATTTTAAAGAAGACACGTTTTTACTGAAAGAAGAAGTAATGTTGTGTTGTCACTTGTTGTTGTTAAAAATTTTGTTGTTGAGGCAAAAGTTTCCAGTAGGGTATGTAACAACCAGAAACAACCTTCAGAACCTACCGGTCTTAACGACCTCCAGAATACATTGTTGCTTACACATCATGCAAAGTGTTAGCGAAGTGGGTTGATAAAAACCCGATCTAAGGAAAGTGCTCTTCCAAGAAACCATTATAAAATTAACTCCATAATGTCGCGTGAGTTTATTCTTTTGTATTCTGGGACAAACATAATTGCCATTGAAATTCTGGTAACCCTCACCGCTATTGCATTTGAGGGTTACTTACTGGTCCGTACTTATCCTCCTTTTACTTTTGCTGTAAATTTTGCTACAAAATAGAATTGTCATTGAGTATAATTTGCACTGAGACAGTGAACTTGATAGTAGAGTTCGTCTTATCGGGATAAACATCACCCAACCCAATGTCCTCAAATGTTTAAAAAAAATATCTTACTGATTACATGAATGTTATTTTTATTATTAATTAATCCGTGTTGGTCCGGGCTCCTTCACAGAATAGATCATCTGCCTTCCTGCCAGGCAGCTCGTAAAAGGCGAGAATAGGCCGTACCGTCTCTAAAAGCTCGGTGAAGTTGCGAGATTAGCAACAAATTAGTCATTAAAAAAAACCGCCTCGTTGGTCGAGTGGCTAGCGTACACGACTAACTACATCGACTAACCGCGAGGCTCGGGTTCGATTCCCGACGGGGGCAGGCATTTGTGTGATGAACATTTAGATGTCTGCATTTCCGGGTCTGGGTGTTTATTAAATTTATTCTGGTATCTCTTTAAGTATTTCTATGTATTGGTATCGTTGACTAACACCCATAACACAAGCATATAATTTGCTTACTTTGGGGTTAGATTCAATTTGTGTAACTTGTCCAGAGGTATTTATTTATTGTATATCATATATTAAAAAAATCGTCACTAACGCCGTAACATTTGACTAGGTGGTAGAGTTTTGTTACCACCACCTTAACTATTCCTGCTGCCATAAAATCATAACGTATTCCGGTTTGGAGGGAAAGGTAGCCGGTAAACATAGTTTTGCTCGAGGTTAAACATCCCAGCCTCAGGTTGACAACACACCATTACCACCTTCGGTGTCTCTAGGAGGTGTGAATTTTTTACCATCCGTCTGCTTGTTTGCCTTCCAATATCATAAAAAAATTGTCATACTCGAACTCTCGTCGTAACGCAAGAGGGTTATAACAAAATTCTACCTTGGTAGGCGTTCTTATAAATTGTTCTTGAAAAGGCTTACAGAGCCCGAGGCTCAAGTTAGAATTTGGGACAAGCAGCGATGAATAGAGATTTCCTAACTTCTGAATTTGAATTCCGGAGTTTTCTCAAGTTTATTTACAAAATATACACCCTGATTTTTTAATCACCATCCAAATTTTAATATGTTGATCTTAAGTGAAAATAATTAAATACGTGGTTGTTCTTTTAGTATCCCTCAATACTAAAATATTAAGATATGACATCGCAAAGTCGTCTACAAAGTACTGTACCTACGCGCTGAGTGCTCTGACATGCTAGATAGCTACCTGCTAGATACCTATTTTTTTCATAAATGCACTTATTTATAGATACTTTATGCCTAGAAAAAATTTGGATGGTGATAAAAAAATCTTGCTTGTACAGCAAGATCGCAGGGGAGACAAAAAGTATCGACACAATTTCGGTACCTGTACTTACTGTTTATTATTTTTCTCGCAATGGAGGCAGAAAGTAAAGACACAATTTCGGTACCTGTACTTACTGTCTATTATTTTTCTTGCAATGGAGGCAGAAAGTATCGACACAATTTTGGTACCTGTACTTACTGTCTATTATTTTTCTCGCAAGGGAAGCAGAAAGTATCGACACAATTTCGGTACCTGTACTTACTGTTTATAATTTTTCTCGGAGAGTAGGCAGAAAGTATCGACACAATTTCGGTACCTGTACTTACTGTTTATTATTTTTCTCGCAATGGAGGCAGAAAGTATCGACACAATTTTGGTACCTGTGCTTACTGTTTATAATTTTTCTCGCAGGGGAAGCAGAAAGTATCGACACAATTTCAGTACTGATACTTACTGTTTATTATTTTTATTAGAATCGTCTACTTATACATATATTACAAGCATAAAGTTTGTTTATTCTTTGGTTTACGCAGCATTTTAAACTTTTCACCTTTGGCAGTACATGGGATTCCTTTATACACACATGTTTATAAAAATATTTTACTGATACACAGTACACTATGGTAAAAATCACTGTAGAAAAGCACAAGCGTTACTAAAAAAGTAAAACATTTTCTATTTTAAGTCGCTTTTTAGTCCACGTTATAATAACGTGTACACTCAACCAAAATTTACAACCTGACTGAATGCATTTCTATATCGATAAAAGCACCAAAAATTGTAATAAACAAGCATACGATAATGAGATAAAGATAAAAGCCCGGGGAGGAAATACCTTAGTCATTCACAAAAACAAGACCTAAAGATAAATCNNNAAATCTGAGTGCAACTATATTCGTGACATTTTCAAATTGTGTTTCTTTATCAAAACCGTAGAATAAAATGAGGAAATTAATAGAATAGATTGAGGAAGTTTTTTGGGTGTGACTAGATTTTAGAAGTCTTTTCAAAATTGAACCAGTTAGCGCATATATTATATACATTTTGGTACTTAAAACCATTTTTTCTCAAAGGCAATCCTTTGAAAGATATTTTTCTCTGATATTGGGAGGCAAACAAGCAGACGGATTTCCTGATGGTGAGAAATTGCCACCAAAGGTGGAAATGGTGCGTTGCCAACCTAAAGCCGGTATGTTAGGCTTCGAGCAAAAGTAAGTTTTCCGGCTATATTACCTTCTGAAAGGGAACTCGTCAAGCAGAGACGTTACGGCGGCAGGAATAGCTAAGGCGGTAGTACCAATCCGGGCGAGTCGCTGCAAAGCTCTACCACCTAGTAAGATGTCACGGTGTTAGTGACGGCAAGCCTTTACTCGCCTTTTCTTCCAAATGTTACTGTTAATGTTTCAAAATGAATATTGTAAGTTGAACCAAGATGAACCTACATAGCTGGCAGGTTTTGGTACGTAGAGCATAATATTAAAAACCGCAAATATAACTATTAATTAAACAAAATAAACTCTGAAAACAAAGTATTTTTGGAGAAGAAAATTTATGACGGTTTTATGGACATCTAGTCATCTACTAATCTTTTTTTACCACTACCGAAGACAATAATTATAATATAATTACTAATGTCTGTTACTAAAGAACCTAGCGTAACGGAGACTGACACGTAATTGGCCACTTTTTATTTATATATTACTAGCTGGGTTAATGGTCCCATAGGAACATTTTTAGGGATAAAAACTATCCTATGTGCTAAAGGAAACCAGACAGGTTTGTCAGGATCGTGAGGTCTGGCACTCGGTACTTTTTTTTCCTACTATTATCTGCCTACTCCGTAAGGGACTTAGCGTGGAGATATGTGAATATCGGTTCAGCTGTTTTCGCGTGAAGTTGTAACAAACAGACAAACAAACATACAAACTCTTACATTTATAATGTTAACAGGATACTAGCAGCCCGTCTCAGCTTCGTATGAGTGGACAAACTTCTATGTTATTGTGCATGTAAACCTTCCTCTTGAATTATCTATTCTTGCCGTCATAATGTCAATGCTTAGACCTTACGTTGTTGTCTCTAACTATCAGGGGAGCCACCCTCTTCTTCCAACTGAAATCTAGTAATATGAACTAAATACTGGGTCTTTTTGCTAGCGCTAGTTTTATTTACGGTAAACTAGCAGCCCGTCCCAGCTTCCCACGGGTGGATAAACTTCTACGCTATTACAATACAAACCTTCCTCTTGAAACATATACATATATTATAAAACCAGCATGTAAATTTTTAAGAATTAAACATACTTAGGGACAGACAGCGGAAAGCCACTTTATTTTCTATACTAATATTATAAAGAGGAAAGATTTTATTCTTTGTTTGTTTGAAATTAATAGGCTCCAAAATCACTGGACCGATTTCAAAAATTCTTTCACCTTTAGAATGCTAAATTATCCCTGAGTGATTTACTTTTAGGCTTATTTTTTACCATAGGCTTTGTTTCGTCAAAATCGGTGCAGTAGAAGTCAAGTTACGCAGGCGTAGCTGCGTGAAACTGCTAGTATACTATATAGTGACGTACTTACTTCAATTCTCATATCAATAAAAACAAGCAAAACAAGTCCCTAAAGCTGAGGTATGAAATATATCTAGGTTACAAATTGGCCTTGGCACTTATAGTTAAGTTAGACGCGCAAATTAAGGCTATTTTTACATCAGACGACTTGCGCCGTAACAATATCTTAAGGTTGGCAATATTCTTACTCTCGTGCTACCAACACTCAGCAGATCTTAGCTGAAATGAATCCGGCTATAGTCTTGTTGCTACAATAAACTACTAAAGACACTAGATTCATAAATGTGGATTAATACGTAAAATGTTAAGTCTGGTTCGGTCCTTTAGTCAAACACATACATAGATATATTTATGCCAATTGCCAGGATTTCCAAACTTATCTGTGATCTTTTATTGTTGTCATCAATATATTTGTTTGTGTGTGTCAAATACATGGTAGTGTGGGTAACGTTTTATTTATTGATTTAATGTACTTTATAAGCATTACTAGCTGCGCCCCGCGGTTTCACCCGCGTAAGTCCCAATCCCGCGGGAACTCCGGGATAAAAAGTAGCCTATATGTTATTCTGGGTCTTCAGCTACCTACATACCAAATTTCATCGTAATCGGCTTTGTAGTTTTTGCGTGAAAGAGTAACAAACATCCATACATCCATACATACAAACTTTCGCATTTATAATATCAATAGGATTATTGAAAAACATTAGTGTTCTGCACTTTACTCTTAGACTAGAAGCATACCTGTACATAGGCACGTAGGCCATTGACAATTAGATTATATAATCTATGACCGTGAAATATAGCCAAGTAATAAAAAAAGTGATTGTAATTGTATAAAAAGCGTGAGACCGTTTGAAGGTTAACCGCGGTATCAATAAGTATTGACAATTTGTACGGTTTGTGGTTCTTTTGTAGGAGTCGTTATTAGAGTAGCCTTGAAGCAGATGTTAAGAAGCCTAATAGGTTACGCTTTTAGCCTAATAGGTTAGGTTACTAACATTTCTAAGTTTACCTATTTTTGAACGAAGCAGGTACACGCTTTAAGCCTGATGGAAGCAAGATCGAAAATAGATTAACAAGACATTTATTTGATACTTTTAGTTAAACTGCGAACTTCGTTCCTCTTTCATTCTACGTGCTGTTTTTTCTCAAGTGAAATCTTCTTTAGCGTTGCGCACTTTTTTTGTGACCTGGTCGAAAATTTGTAAGACGCGAATCTTCGTGTTGTCATGTTTGTGTACGATAGCACAATAAATGAATATTGTATTCTACCACATAAATGATAATAGCTTCATACTGATAAGTTTAGCAATTCGTGCAAAATTATTCCGTAACTATTCCAAAATATCAAAAATGCACAATTAAGGTTGTGTTTTTTCAGGTTTTCACTTCTGCCGGCACTCCCGGAGTGCAACCCGTCGTTTTTTTAATAAGGGAAGGGAAAAAAACTAACGTCTTTGCTATAAGCAACAAGTATAAAGTTTTTTATTACTTCTTTGAAAAAAGGAAGTTATTTTAAATGAAACAATTTAGAAAGTGAGGGAGACAAACACCAAACTGTTCTGGATGTAATGCTGTACTTTTTGTAAACCATCTGAGCTGCTAACACTGATTACAGTTGTGGAAGATGATTGTAAATAAAGAGGTTTGCATTTCAATTTGAAGAAAACCGATGTAGTAATATTTGGACCAAGATTGACTATTCAAGATCTTGGCGTCTTTTTTCTAAATCAATATTGGTCAGTTCGAGATCTGGTTGAGATTCGGGTCGAGATCTTGGTCGCGAATCAATATTTTCGGGTTTTTCGAGATTAAGCAAAATATTTGAAAAATGCGTTTTTTTGTGTCAAATACTGCAAATTGATGGTAACCTGTATTTTAATATTATGTGATATAATTAAGAATATTTTTCAAATTAAACGACATTGTATATACACGTTACCGAACGTGTTGGTCCGGGCTCCTTTGCAGAATAGACCATCTGCCTTTCTTGCCAGGCAGCTCGTAAAAGGCGAGCATAGGCTTATCATCACTAGCACCGTGACATCTGACTAGGTGGTAGAGTTTCGCAGCGTCTCTCCCGGATTGGTACCACCGCCTTACCTATTCCTGCCGCCATAACGTCATGACGTGTTCCGGTCCGGAGGTTAAGGTAGCCGGTAAACTTACTTTTGCTCGAGGCCTAACATCCTGACCTCAGGTTGGCAACGCACCATTACCATCTTTGGTGTCTCTAGGCGGCGTGAATTTCTTACCATCAGGAAATCCGTCTGCTTGTTTGCCTTCCTATAACATAAAAAAAGTTTATTTTAAAAATAAACAAGAAACAATTAACATTTTAGTGACTTAAGTGAAATAAATGCAATAATGCAATGAGATCACAAATTGTAACCTACTAGCTGCCTGTTCCGGCTTCGCTCGTGCGGTAATTTTTTTTAACATAAAATTGAGATGTAAGCTATCCTATATCACAAGTTATATCACAATGCACACGGTGTGCAAATTTCATTTAAATCGGTTAAGTAGTTTAGGAGCCCATCGCGGACAAACATCATGACACGAAATTAATATATATTAAGATAATTAATTTAGGTAATTTAATAAAGTGCAAAAAGCTTACACGTACAACACTTTATGCGCGCTCAATCTGAAAATCTCGAAATCTTATTACAATTTTGGACTGCTTTGTCAAGGTCGTGAACAGGATTTCGAAATTCAAGATTGAATTCTTGGAAAATCACTCAAGATCTTGGTGGAATCTTGATCTTACAACATATTTCATTCACTTGTTCCTTAGCTGGAACAAGTGAATGAAATTTCATATTTCGTATTGTCATTTTTAATTTTATACGAGCGAAAAGATAAGATATGATTCAAAACGAGGTGCTAGATTAGCTTTACATAATTACGCGCTTATCCAAACGGTACTTTACGGAAACGAGAGTTTGGTACATCATAAAAAGCAAAACAGTGTGATAAATGCATCCAAAGTGAGATCGCCAAGGAAATTTTCAAGTATGATGCTCAGTGACCGCATTCGCAACAGTGAGATCTGAGAAAAAGTGGGATTGAAAGAAACCGTTGATATAAGAACATAAAAGAGTTTATTCTATTAGTTCAATCTTGTGGAAAGAAAAAAAGGATAAAGGTCAAAAAACACGAAACGATGCGTATGCAGATGGGTATACGTAACTGGAGATAACTAGTTTGATGTTCCACGATCTCTTTACGTAAGTTTTATCAAAGGGTAGTGTCAAGAGTCTTAGGAACCCGTGATTCCACAATGGCTCATACTACACCATGTCAAACCTTAGATAAGTCAAGGGAGCGCGTATAGTCTTGCGTCTACCTATGCCTACAGTATCGCACAGTCTGCTTATGTTAGAGGATTGTACTTCTAGTTGAACGAAAAGTAGAGTTACTCCTGAAACTCGATTTCATGCAAATTTGAAAAATACCTATTTCGTTTTAGGTACTTTTGAACACAGTACTAGTGAATTATTAACATTTCATCATCATCATCAGCCGGAGGACGTCCACTGCTGGACATAGGCCTCCCCCAAAGAGCGCCACAAGTTACGATCACCAGCCGCTTGTATCCAGCGACTCCGCGCCTTTGACCAGGTCATCAGTCCACCGGGTGGAGGGTCATCCAACACTACGTCCATTTAGTTCCAAAAAAGCAACGATTCTAATAAAATAACTTATTGGTATGGTAAATAAATTAAAGTAAGTAAGTAAGTATCTTCACGCCCATATCCCCGAAGAGGTAGACAGAGGCACAACCAGGGCACCCACGACTAGCCGAAGACACTAAGTCCCACAGTGTGATAGGTGGCAAGCCTATCGCCAACAGGGTACATATCCAATCCCGAGCAACTTTTTTTTATTAGAGAATTGGAAAAACCAAATTTTCTTTTTGTTGCCCGACCCGGGATTCGAACCCGGGACCTCATGAAGTCAAGTCCAACATCCGGACCGCTAGACCACAGAGGCGATTAAATAAATTAAATCGCCAGTATTGTATTCAAGAAAGCCTAGAACAACCTATCTGATACCAATTTCCAATATTGCATGAATCGAGATTAAAGAGTAAGGTACGAATACAGGTACGAATCCGATCAGAGTCGTGTATATAAATGTGTTTCTCAAGATGTTGATTAAGCAGACTACCAAATACTTTAGCCAAGAAAGTCGCTAATGATATAGGCCTACAGTTATTGATATTAGAGCCCTTACCATGAGTTTACGCCCTCTTAAGTTTACTATACTCGCTACCGTCTCTGTAAATTATTAGTATGAAAACTTTGAACAGCGCCTCCTATTGGTAACTAAGAGAAACACATTTTTAGACCAAAAGTGTCATAGATTTCGACACGTAACTTACTGAACGTAATCTATACAAACTCATGGTAAAGGCTCAGATGTTGCCCCCGAGTTTTGCCGCCATCGAGACAAAAGATGGTCGAAGTTTTCTTCATAATTGTCGACTTTCGTCTTAATATTGAGTGAAATTAGTCAATTTTGGTGACATTTTGTACAATTTTGTTCAGTGAAAGTGCACAAATGAAATAATTATGAAGAAATTAGCGTATCGTGTATTTCCTCATTGCCGCAAAATTTCATTACATGAGCTTGAATAATGAGGCCACCGCTATACCCAAAAGCCTTACATGACTTATTGACGACTTATGTCTCAAGTGACTCTTGTAGGTAAAGATGAATTAAAGGTAATTTTGAATTATTTTTTCTAAATTTTTACGCTCGCAGACCGCATTTTCAATAGTGAGATCTAAGAATGGGGTAGAAAGAAAGAGTTACTGTAAAAATGATACAGGGCATGTATTTGGAACGAAATGTTAATAACCCACTAGTACTGTGTTCAAAAGAGTACCTAAAATGAAATATCAAATTTCAATTTCCAATTTGAGTGAAATTAAGTTTCAGAGCAGGGTGGGCAAATTACGGCCCGCGGGCCGGATCCCTTAAGATGTTGTAATCCGGCCCGCCGAGCGTTTTTTTGGAATAAATATTAACCTCCTTAAAAAAATAATGGTCGAAATGTTAAAAGACTATTGAAATTTGAACAACTGTATTGAATAGATACTTCAAACATATATATTGCCTATTTCATATGTCAAGACTTCATAAATAGATTTTATTTTAATAAAAGGTTGTAAAATAAAATAAAAATGTCTTATATTATCTTTGTACAACGTTTTATAATCGTAATATTTACTGCTATTGTTATCTAGGTGTTTTAATAACCGGCCCGCCTCAAGATTAATTATAATGTACTGGCCCGCCACTATATTTTTTTTAACTTATCGGCCCGCGGTCAAAAGATTTTGCCCACCCCTATTTCAGAGGTAGGTCAACCCTATTAGTCGTTCAACTGAAAGTGTAATCCTGTACCATAAGCAGACTGTTCGATCCTGTAGGCATAGTCAGACGCGAGACTATGCGCGCTTTCTTATTTGCAAATAGGAGCTACATCACACAAAAAAATGTATATTTTTCTATGTTTATGTTTATTTATTTGCCTTCAGTAGTGTACATATTATATCTTACATTCTATACATAGTGCTTACTACTATACCAATGATTGGCATGCAAATATAATACAATTATTTTAAAAGACGTTAAATTAACCCACATTTAAAATTAAAAAATAATAATAAAAAAGTAATGTCAATAACAAATAATTACATGTCATTGATTAATGTCAAAGAAATAATATTAGGCACATAATGTCAAAATAATAATTAATAATAGTCATGTCAATTCGGATAGTTTTAAATAAAATTCAATAAATTCAAATTAAAAAAGAAAACATTATATACAACTTTCCTTGGATTTTACTGCTAGAAACTAACTAACTATGTCAACTTATTCTTATGTTGAGACTAGAATTATAAACATTAATGTAAGAAGTTATAACTGTGGCTAGTAATTAGTAAGAAATGCAAGCGTTCTTCGACACCCAAAGTTAGTTATCAAATGTGATTAGTCTGATATATAAATCTATTTAATACGTGATGCCCGAAACTTTAGACCCCTGTTTACCAAAATTAAATATAATTTGGTACACTTATAGTTTATGTGTAGGAGAAGTGCAGAACGCTAATATTTTTAAAAAATAATGCATATAAAGTACATTAAATCAATAAATAAAACGTAACCCACACTACCATGCATTTAACACACTAAGAAATATTTTGATGATAACGATAAAAGATCACAGATGGCGCACTAAAAATTTTGGAAACAAAGTATTTGGTCTTGAGAAATGAAGATGGCGTTCTTATCAACCAGGTATAAAAATTTATTATGGTCGAATTTCGACCAACGGGCGTCCGTTGGTAATATTAGTCTTATCTAAATCACAAAAGGCGACAATGGCAATAATTAGTATTATAACGATTACAATTATTGTCACAGTACCCTACCACCCAGAAATTGTATATAATGAGTAAGTAAATTAGTATCTTCACGCCCATATCCCCGAAAAGGCAGATAGACGCACAAACAAGGCACCCACGACCAGGCGAAGACACTAAGTCCCACATGGTGATAGATGGCAAGACTATCGCCAACCGGGTATATGTACCCGGGCAACGTCATTTTTAATAGAAAATTATGAATACAAATATTTTTGTTGCCCGACCCGGGGATCGAACATGGGACCTCAAGAAGCAAAGTCCGACGCCGGATAATGGTCCGACGATCACAGAGTTGACCAAAGCGAAGAAAGAAAATATATTTGCCTTTTGAAAATAACTAAAAGTACTCATTAGTTCAATTGGCTGAGTGTCCATGGGAAGCCATCTATTATCTTATAATCTGTCATTTTCTGTACAAAATTGTAACTTAATGATAGATCGAAAGTTAATTGTAGTCTCTGCGTGTTGCTGTAAGAGATTTTGTCACGGAAATTAAGATTAAACGATACGCAATATTTTGCAATATTTGTGATATTTCACAACATTAAGTAATAAATGTATTTCGTCGTTAACTTTTTGTGTCAATCGCTGAGTTTCAATCCTATTTTTCTTTATCACATGTGCCATTTAAAAAATGATAACATTAAATTCACATAACATTACATTCAATTAACAAAATGATAACAATAAATTGTAACAGTACAAATCTTAGAATTATGAAATAGATTGAAGGTTTGAGGTTTAAGGGGCCATATACGCTAAAATACGTCAGCAGTTTACTGTTTTTTTCATACAAAGCAATCATGGATCTTGGTGACAAAAATACACAAGATTAACATGAATATGCTTTACTAGACTAGTGTTTCCAAAACACGATTCATTTCACTTTGCTCGATAGAAAAAAATCAAAAAGTTCACCCTTTTTTGAAAGCAATACGCAAATGTCTACTTTAAATATGAAAATATCGACACCAGATTTAACGTAAACATAGATAAGTACTATACCTAAAAGATAAGTGTTTCAGTTTTATACTTTTTTTCAAATTACTTTTACAGTGTCAAAAATAGTGATTTGTCGCTTAAGACGTTTACTTTAGAGCGCCTTGTTCATAGTAATCATGGAACGGGGGAGCGCGGTGATTGGCTCTTCTGGCTGACTGAGTATGGGGCCTTAAGGATTAAGATTTAGAATACCGATGTGACGACCCCATCGCCCGTTAGTAGTAATCTGGTTATAAGTTACTGGTTCATTCCGATAATGCAGTCATAAATAGCTTATATATAGTAATGTCTAGCACATTAACATTAACAATTAAATGTGTAGCACATTAACTATTCCTGCCGCCGTAACGTTAATGCTCTCTATTTTTGTTTTCCTTGTTGGATAGTATGGTAGCCGGTAATCTAAGGTCCCGGTTACAAGACAGTAACATTTTCTAAATAAATAATAATAAATAAATAAATATCTCTGGGCAAATTACTCTTTTTTTTTATGTTATAGGAAGGCAAACAAGCAGACGGATTTCCTCATGGTAAGAAATTCACGCCGCCTAGAGACACCAAAGATGGTAATGGAGCGTTGCCAACCTGAGGTTAGGATGTTAGGCCTCGAGCAAAAGTAAGTTTACCGGCTACCTTACCCTCCGAACCGGAACACGTCATGACGTTATGGCGGCAGGAATAGGGGAATAGGTAAGGCGGTGGTACCAATCCGGGCGAGTCGCTGCGAAACTCTACCACCTAGTCAGATGTCACGGTGTTAGTGATGATAAGCCCATGCTCGCCTTTTACGAGCTGCCTGGCAAGAAAGGCAGATGGTCTATTCTGCAAAGGAGCCCGGACCAACACGGGGAAATTAAATATAGCTCCAAAGTAATCAAATTATATGCTTGTTTTATGGTTGTTAGTCCACGATTCCAAAACATAGAAATACTTTAATAGATACCAGAATAAATGTAATGAACACCCAGATCGGAAATGGAGACACCTATGGATGAATGGATGGAAATATTCACCACGCAAATACCCGTCGGGAATCGAAATCGAACCTCGCGGTTGGTCGATGTAGTTAGGCGTCAACAAGGTTAATATGATCAACGTTGTTGCCTGTTACTATCAGGGAAACTACCCTCTTCTTCGAAAAGAAATCTAGAAACATGAAAAAATATCAGGCAATGTTGATTTAATTGCAAATTTGAATACGTTTTGTATTCGACTTTTTCGTATTTAATCGTATGTAGGGTTGCCACCCGTACTTTTTAATAAAGTATTGTACTTTATTTTAGGTAATTGTACTATATACTTTATGAGAAAAATAAAGTACGGAAAAGTACTTTATTTTGAATGATGCAGTTTATTTTTGGATTTCGTAAAGTTTAATCGTATTTTTAGCTAAGCGAAATTTATTTTAAATAATTAACGTATCTGCATTGAGTGCTGACAACACCAATGCAAATTTTGGTGTTAATCATTCTTTGTTTACAAATATGAAATATTTGATACCTGATTTGTTGAAAGGAAATTGTCTTGCACATAATGAGCATAATTGTGCTAGACATGTCATGAGCTTTTTATCACATGACATAGAAAATGTAATTTTAAAAATGTATGCTAATTTTTACATTCTGCTGTAAAAAAAAAGATCCAGAATTATTTAGTGGAGATTCTAATTTTATAAAAACAGCTCAAAGTAAAAAAAAAATATGCATTAAAATATGATAACAAAGAAAAGATATTGTATGAATATGTGATTCTTTTTGTAATTGTAATTACTTCTATTATTTTTGTAATACTATCATTCTGTGCCTCTTCTTGTGCAATTATTGAGTACTTAAAAAAATAAGATAAAACTGTACTTTATTCTAATTCATTGTACTTTTTTTTTCTTACCCTAAACAACCACAGTACTTTTATTGGAAAAGAAAAAGGTGGCAACCCTAATCGTATGGGTAATAATACATCGGTATACTACTGCAATTAATAAAGTTTAAATGCCTATGTCTCTATATCAAGTATCTTGAAATACATTAATAAGTTTTCAATAAGATTTCGCTTCAAAATTCTAAAAAAAATTTGTTGGCATTTGTAATTCGTGGCCTTTGTTTGTTGGTGGCATCTGACGTCAATTGGGGAATTTCCCCAAAAAAAGTTGCAGTTTTCTCTGCGTGACTGCTACTTGTTTCTTAATGTCACAAGAGACACGATCTTGTTTGCTATCTTGTAACATAGCAGCCAGCCCCGGCTCCGCGCGGTTATGAAACATATAAACCTTTCTCTTTAATCACTTTATCTATAAAAAAAACGCATTAAAATCCGTTGCATAGTTTTAAAGATTTAAGCATACAAAGGGACATAGTTACAAAGGAACCGACTTTGTTTTATACTATGTAGTGATAAAAAAGTTTCTGGAAAATCACTGAAGTCTGACTGCTAAAGGATCTTGGCCTAAAACTGACGATTGGCTGCAATCGTCTGTGGTAGCATGAGTGTTATGCTGGTTTAATACTCAAAGTTTTTATTACTATTGCACACCGCTAAGTTCTTTTACTAGTCTGCAAAGAATATAAATACTCTTTAACAAGAGCTAGTCTGTGTCTCTTGTTAAAGAGTATTTATATTCTTTGGTCTGTGTGTAGCGCTCTCAGATAAAGTATGTAGCGCTACCATAAAGACGGGATTTTTGTCTCAAAATGACATTGAAATTATTTTATGTCAAAATTATAATAAATAATAACTAGGTTTCATTAAATTTAAAACGTTATTAATCGTATCATTCGATGTTACAGACTTTTGTTAAAATCAAAACTAAAAGTAAAATGTAGAGTTCTAATATTTTATTATTATAAATGATGTAAAAAAAGAACAAGTGTTAGCACAGTTTTGATAAGGGTACTTAAGGACTTCATATCTAAAATGTTCAGTAAAATGGCTCTTCTTATGTAAAATACTTAAGGCTAATACATTTATGTCTTTTGTAACAATCAGAAAATCTGTCTGCTTGTTTGCTTTGCTCAACAGAATAAAATCGAATTGCCTTCATCTTTTCACTGAAGTAGCCCAGTGACTGTTTGTCTAAGGAGATATTTATACGAAAGTATATACCTACAGTTATAACCAACTTTTCTATATTAGAGTAAAATATTTTTTAGTGTAAGAAATCAAAGGAAGTTAA
Source organism: Calephelis nemesis (assembly GCA_002245505.1). Classification (NCBI taxonomy): domain Eukaryota; kingdom Metazoa; phylum Arthropoda; class Insecta; order Lepidoptera; family Riodinidae; genus Calephelis; species Calephelis nemesis. Next base: position 67,637 of record NJDD01001887.1, read on the forward strand.
TTATGTGCGACTCAGAATCGTGCTCAGATTGTAAACTTGAGTTCATTGAGAAAAAATGGACAGAAATTCTATTGAACTGGGTAAGTAGAAAGCGTCAAGTTACCATTGGCTTTAGAATTTTAAAATATTACATAATAGGTATAATCCATTCAACAAAAATCTCAATTCGCTGAAACCAACACTTTTCGAGAAAAATTACAAAACTAAAATGTATGGGTTTTCTATGAATAATCGATAGCGCTTATTAAAAAAAACAAAATGACGGAAAACGAATTTTTCCGGGTGCAATTAAAAAAAATATTTAAGGGTCCGTGTATGCTAAAATACGTCAGCAGTATAATGTTTTTTTTTTCATACAAAGCAATCATGGATCTTGGTGACAAAAATACACAAAATAAACATGAATATGCTTTTTAAGACTATTGTTTCTTAAACACGATTCATTTCACGTTGCTCGATAGAAAAAAATTAAAAAAGTTAACCCTTTTTTGAAAGAAAAACCCAACTGTCTACTTCAATTATGAAAATATCGACACCAGATTTAACGTAAACATAAGTACTGTACCTAAAAGGTAAGTGTTTCAGTTTTTATACTTTTTTCAAATTACTTTTATAGTGTCAAAAATAGTGATTTGTCGCTTAAGACGTTTACTTTAGAGCGCAATATTTCATATTAATCATGGATCGGGGGAGTGCGCCGATTAGCTCTTCTGGCTGACTAAGTATGGGGCCTTAACGCGCTCAAGGCTAGCTTTGGTAGCCTTCGGAAGTTAATTGAGCCAGGTTGGGTTGGTACAAACTCTAGGATTTCGTGACAAAAAACAGTGAATGACATTTAGAAACAAAATTTTGAACAAAAATATGATTCTGCATCTCACTTTTTTTTACTAAATACCATTTTTTCCTTTTTTACTTACGATCAATGTTTCAATGAATTTTCGTGATTTATTTCTAAAGAAACATCAGTGTCACTTGAATGAAGTTGAGATTTTCATAAAAAAAAATAGTAAAAAAAATTTATATGTAGAAAACTATCCGCAAGTGAAGATTCGGTGTGTCGAACACTTTTATTATTTTACATATAAATAGTATGTCTGAGTGAAACTACTTATTATAATGCAATTTCGGGATACCTTATCTTTCATAAGAATACGATAAATACTTAAATTAATTATAGTCATAGGAGTTCAGCGAACAAGTACACGGCTCTCCTAATTGTAAGAGAGAACCGTGGCCTATAGACACCATAGATGTCACAGGTACGTCGCTGTAATACAGACGGGGTGTTAGGCCTATTGTGCAAGTCTACCGGCTCCCTACCCTCCAAACTGAAACATAATAGACATTGTTATTTATTGGTTTATATCTATTACCCCGACCGCCTCGTTTTTCGAGTGGCTAGCGTACTCGCCTAACTACACTGACAAACCGCGAGGCTCGGGTTCGATTCCCCACGGGGGCAGACTTTTGTGTGATCAAAATTTCTAGGTCTGGGTGCTTATTAAATTTATTGTGGTATCTATGCTGCAATAATTATTTGATAAAAAAAATACCCAATTGCACAACTTCTTACATATAAACACATACAACAGTTTGACCTGTTTGATACCACTGCCTTAACTTTGCCTGTCGTCATCTTCTTTTGTACTGGTTTCGAGGATAGGCTAGCCAAAATAATACTAACCTTAGATTCCAAATTCAGGTTATTAACGTGCCATTACCACCTTTATTATTTATAGGTAGTAGATAAGTATCTCTTACCGTCCGTACTCGCTACTATCGTGTTATGTGGAGAGTAAAAAAAGCCTGTATAAAATAGCACAAATAGATCCCTGATATATTTTTTTTTATGTTACATATAGGGAGACAACAAGCAGACGGATTTCCTGATGGTAAGAAATGCCGTCGCCTATAGACACCAAATGTGGTAACGGTGCTAGGATGGTCCTGCTTAAGTAAGTAATAGCAGGATCCCTCCTATAGGAGCTATACGAGCTACGTACTAGTAACACTTATGGTGTTTATAGGCGAGGGGCGTGTCTTACCTTCAATAACCTGTTTTTTACATTATCCGCTGTCATATCTAATTCTAAAAAATATTTTATAAAAACACAATATATTACAGTTAAGCAAATGTGTGGTCAAGAATAAGTTAAGAAAGCTGACCTACGGTTGTCTTTTGGATGTCACGAGCAAGTACCAGAATGACTTGAGGTACAGTGAGTTGGAGCAGGCCATGCTGTGTGCTCAGGATTTGGAGCCGTTTTTGGAATATAATTACCCAATTTTACGGTTAAGGTGGGTATATCTTACCTATAATGCTAGTTAATGCGCAATCTCTTGAAGTTTTTTCCTAAATAGCTCAGTACAGGTTTGGATATGTTTGTTAGTAGCGATGTTTATTTCTTTGTTTTATATACAGACTAGCTGACTCAGCAAACTTCGTATCGCTTGACATTAATGCTTCGATAGTAGCGCAGTCTGTCGGATCCGATGTGAAACATTCCAAAATCAACAACGACTTATTATTAAAACAAAACTAAAAAAACATTTTCCAGGAGACCAAATTGTGAATCTAAACCATTTTCGAATTCCCTTGAACACACACAAAAATTTTATCAACATCGCTCCAGTCGTCTAGAAGGAGTTCAGTGACACACACACGAACACAAGAAGACACAGACAGACTGCGCAGAGACAGACAGACAGACTGCGCTACTGTCGAAGCATTAATGTCAAGCGATACGAAGTTTGCTGGGTCAGCTAGTATATATATATACTAGCTGCGCCCCGCGGTTTCACCCGCGTAAGTCCCAATCCCGCGGGAACTCCGGGATAAAAAGTAGCCTATATGTTATTCTGGGTCTTCAGCTACCTACATACCAAATTTCATCGTAATCGGCTTTGTAGTTTTTGCGTGAAAGAGTAACAAACATCCATACATCCAAACTTTCGCACTTATAATATTAA
>NJDD01001887.1:136191-148527 GCA_002245505.1 Calephelis nemesis
ATAGGTGGCAATCAAGTATCTTCACGGCCACATCTCCAAAGAGGAAGGCAGATGTACAACCAAGGCACCCATGACTAGCCGAAGACGCTGAGTCCCACAATGTGATAGGTGGCAAGCCTATCGCCAACCGGGCACATTTGCAATCCCGACCAACATTTTTTTTATTAGAAAATTGGAAAAATCCAATTTTCTTTTTGTCGGCGGACCCGCGATTCGAACCCGGTACCTCATGCAATCAAGTCCAACACCCGGACCGCTAGACCACAGAGGCGATATTTTATCAAAATCAGAGTTAATTCGATTAATCTTAAAATTCTTGTGTGTGGATGGACACAAACAAATAACAGTTTTTGAGCGTTATAATNNAGCATTGAAATGTAAGCCTATGCATTTTTAACCGATTTTAAAGTTTTTTTTATTTGAAAAAGCTTACTTTCGAAGTGGTGCAAGGACACTAAATTTTGATCTGATGGTAGACTCCCAGAGAAATCGCAGAAAATACGCAATTTATGTATAATGAGATGAAATACCTAACTGTTAAAAGGTTTTTTTCAGTTTACTTAACTTAAATCAAAATTGCTATAACATTTCGTCAATTGCAAACAAATTGCAACACAACCCGCCTTTTTTAAAGACAGTTAAACAAACAGTTCGAACGTTCTAACAACGAAACACATTACAAAAATTAAAAAGTGAATTCCGTGAATGCGTCCCTGACCTAATTCCACTGGCTTTGATGCCGGCTTGGTCTGGCAGTAATGAGATCATCTACATGCATGAAAGACTAACGTTCCCTACGACTAATTCGTAAATTCATTCATTTTCTAAAATTAATTATTTTTCAACTCGTCCTGTTTTGTACCACCGCCTTACTTATTACAGCAGACATAACGTTGGTGTTCGCCACTACCGTGTTTTGTTTTTAAGTGTAGAGTATCCGGTAAAATTGTTTCCGCAAACGGATTAACATCGCAGCGTTAGGTTGGCAACACATTATAACCACTATTTTTTGCCATTAGAAAAAACATCTGATTGTTTGTCTTAAAATTTTATATAAAAGCTGACATAGAAAAGAATAAGTTACGATCTTCCCAAATAAGTTCAAAGAGTAATTTAAGTTCTAACCCTGATGATGCTGTAAAAAGCGAAACCGGTAGGCTATTTATAAAATAATAAAGTATAAGTGATACGTAAAACAGTACAAGTGTTTCTTTATTTAAAAATATGAATATTTGGAAGTTTTACCAAGCGCCGACGATGGAAAATATCAAATATATTACAATCTTCCATTTTCGGGGCCCTAAAACATAAGCATATAGTTATGGGATTTATGTATGGGAAAGTACTAGTGTTATCACACAATGAAGTTACACCAAGTGCCGACGACACAATAACGAACATTAAAAAGTGAATTCCGTGAATGCGTCCATGACCCAATTCCTGGGCTTCGGTGCCGGCTTGCTTTCTGAAATGAGATCATCTAAATACGTATGTCATAAGTGTAATGTTTCTTATGACGATGTACTGTCGTAATTCAGATAAACATTCCTACACATATTCCTGTATGGACCCATACACATTGGCTGAGAACTCCGGCCAACATTTGTAGCAAGTGTATATTAGAGTGCAGTAGGTTTTTTTTATGATATTGGAAGGCAAACAAGCAAACGGATTTCCTGATGCTAAAAAATTCACTCCGCCTAGAGACACCAAAGGTGGAAATGGTGCGTTGCCAACCTGACGCCAGGATGTTACCCTTACCATGACCATAACACGTCATGACGTTATGGCGGCAGGAATAGGTAAGGCGGTGGTACCAAACTGGGCGAGTCGCTGCTAAACTCTACCACCTAGTCAGATGTCACGGTGTTAGTAACGGTGAGCCTATGCTCGCCTTTTACGAGCTGCCTGGCAAGGAAGGCAGATGGTCTATTCTACAAAGGAGCCCGGACCAACACGGGGAAAATAGGTACCGATATTTTCATGTAGGAAGAGCTTGAAAATTCGGTATTTAAAGGAACCCGTAATATTGACTTTGCTCCAATACCGGTACCAGAGGTATTACCTGCAGTACTTGTACCGACATCAAATTTAATACTGGTACTATTAATTAAAGGTGTTATACTAATACCTGTTCAATTTGTTTTGTTTAATATTACCAGATAATATAACGCGTAACTTTTTTTTTCGGTCGAAGATATCTCTTTTTCTGCTTACTTTTGTCTAATTTAATTAGATATTGGGACATCGTGTAAGGCTTAATAGCGATAATGTTTCAATAATACAGTATGTAAACAACAAAACCCAACCGATAAATAAAAAAAAATACTATTTTATAGAATAGAACCAACGGTTAACAATAACAAACGGTGGCAAAATAGGGGGTTTCTATATTAGGTACATGTGGTATTTTTTGTATGTCCAGCCATTTGATACTTCGAATGTAAAACATGTTATATATTTTTGGAATCGATGTTTATCTTACTCCAGTTTGATACCACAATTGCTGAGTTTGGGATATGGATGACTAGCTGCCCCCGCGGTTTCACCCGCGTAAGTCCCAATCCCGCGGGAACTCCGGGATAAAAAGTAGCCTATGTGTTATTCTGGGTCTTCAGCTACCTACATACCAAATTTCATCGTAATCGGCTTTGCAGTTTTTGCGTGAAAGAGTGACAAACATACATACATCCATACATCCATACATACAAACTTTCGCATTTATAATATTAATAGGATAATTGAAGATACCAATATAAAAAAATACATATATACATAATATTCAATACAATCAAGAAATACCTATAGACGTCCATGTTGGTCCCACATTCGACATGCTGGTGGCTCATGTCGAATCGAACCTAAGCCTCTTGGATCATCGTAGTTGGATCATTAAACCTCCGCCTCGTTGGTCGAGTGGCTAGCGTACACGCCTAACTACATCGACTAACCGCGAGGCTCGGGTTCGATTCCCGACGGGGGCAGACATTTGTGTGATGAACATTTAGATGTCTGCGTTTCCGGGTCTGGATGTTTATTAAATTTATTCTGGTATCTATTTAAGTATTTCTATGTAATAGTATCGTTGACTAACACCCATAACACAAGCATATAATTTGCTTACTTTGGGGTTAGATTCAATTTGTGTAACTTGTCCAGAGGTAGGTATTTATTTATTTATTATTTATTTATATTAAAGGAGTTAGGCGTGTTTGCTAACCACTAGACAAACCAAGTGGTAATAAGTTACCTATTAATTATTATATAGCGGACATCAAAGAATCTTATTTAAAAAAATGTCTTCCTATTTCGTTGGTCATCGTATCACGCCTATACTGAAAAACCAATTATTTTTGCTAATTTTTATTTTATTACTTGATGTCAGAAAATGAAACATATGAAATAAGACGGGCTGCACTCCGGGAGTGACGGCAGAAGTGAAAACTTGAATATTAACGTTGTGCATTTTTGATATTTTAAAATAGTTAGGGAATAATTTTGTACGATTTGCTTTAATTATCAGCATGAAAGTACTATCATTTATGTGGTAGAATACAATATTCATTTATTGCACTATCGTACACAAACATGACAACACGCACATAGCGACGCGACGTTGATGCGAGTTTAGAAGTTTTTACCCATCCCAAAAAAAGTGCGCAACGCCGCTAAAGAAGTTTTCACTTCAAAAAAATATGGACAGCTATAAGAGGGCAAAATCTGTCGGTTCAGCTAGTCAACAAACACTGTGTGGTAAGAAACATAACAGTGTGTGTTACGATTTTATTTAGATCATAATATTAAAACTATTGTGAATGTGATCCAGTTACACACGGAGCCGTCGGATGTAATACGAAGCTGGTCTTTGACAGAAAACAGACGAAGAGGATGTCCCATACAGAGATACATTTTTTTTGTAAAAACTTGGACGTAGAGACATGACAAACCTATCGCGTGCTATGTAGTAATGTAGTAATGTCTAGTAAGGTTTTTAGGATTAAAACCACTGCCTTGTCTTTCCTATTGTCATATTCTGGTTTATAGGGCACTAGTTATAGAAATGCTCTAGCCCACCAACATTTCGTGGTGTGTTATGTCGGGGAACAAGTTCTCATATCGTTATTTCTATAGTTTTTGTATTAATTATGTCTTATGCTAATACAAGAGTTCAGAAATAATTTTCCACAAAAACTTAATTTCATCCCCTGACCAAAAACGAGGTTTATCATAAGTTTAAGTATTTTGTGTGTAATTGTTTAGTTTTATTTTAATTTTTGTAGTTTACTTCTTATATATATATATATATATATATATATCTGTAAGATTGAACGTGTAAAAGAATGAGATGGTATACATTACACAGTGTATCTCATTTTCGGGATCTCCTCCTGCGCGATACTTCGTTGTCTCCGTGCAGGAGGAGGAGAAGAATTAACATAACTAAATCTGCTGTAGGAGACATGTGTGCTGCAAGATACATTTCGGAAGGAGTAAACTCCAATCGTGCGTCGTAGCTGACACACACACACTTTTTTTTGCCATTGACGTGTAATAAGACATGTTTGTTTGTCATTGGCCTGTAATAGCTCAGCGCTGTTTTTTGATATCTCACTTAGCGTGGGCTCAGACATTTAAACAAACCATCAACTGAAATAATTTTCAGAGATAAATGACTAGACTACTTGATCTTTTATTTATGACTGTCCGTTCTAATTTTTTCTGTCTAATCCCATTTACCACATATATTCTTGATACAAGTTTTTTCCCCGTGTTGGTCCGTGCAACTTCTATCCATCTGCCTTCCTGCCAGGCAGCTTGTAATAGGCGAGCATAGGCTTACCGTCTCTAACACCGCGACATATGTCTAGATGTTAGAGTTTTGCAGCAACTCGCCCGGATTGGTACCAGTGCCTTACCTATTCCTGCGGCCATAACGTCATGACGTATTCCGGTTCGGAGGGTAAGGTAGCCGGTAAACTTACTTTTGCGTAAAGCCTAACATCTTGGCTTCAGTTTGGCAACGCACCATTACCACCTTTGGTGTCTCTGGGCGGCGGGAATTTCTCACCAGCAGGAAATCCGTCTGCTTGTTTGCCTTCCAATATCATAAAAAAACATCTTATTAAAAATCTCCAATGTCACTTGGCAAATTTTCAGAAAACATAGATTTTAATTTGTATTGGTATTCTCATCGCTTAAACAGTTAGAGCAAACTTATTACAAACAATTAGAGACATGTTAATTTTGGTGATGAATGAACAATCGCCGTCGGGATGTGATGACCCAGTCACCCTTCAAGTCGTGGATGGATTATTCCACTAGTGCAGTAGTAAACCTATGCAGCAGCTCGCCCTGCCTCCGTCTTAACTATTCCTGCCGCCATTACGCAAGCAATGATTGTCGTATTCCGTACTGCGCCGTAAGATAATCAACTAAGATACCCTCAAAAAATAGCGACTCACCATTGCCATCCATGGTGTTTATAGATGCCGGTTATTTTAAATACCATTGGTAGAACTGCATCGCTTTCTTTTTAAAACTAGCTCATGAAATAGTACTGCCAGAAATTGGTTTATAATTTACTAGTATTTGGTATTAATAAGCATATTAATTACTAGTCTCTATTATAAATAAATAAATTAATTATTTACTAGTCTCTGGTATTAATTAGTACATAAATTACAAGTCTCTGGCATACTTTTTCGGATTAATTAATAAACTTTATTTTTATTACGTGTGTTAATCACTAATCCCTGGTACTAATTTCCATGTTATTTAGTAGGCTTTATTTTTATTTAATGTATTAATTACCAGTCTCTGATATTAATTAGTATGTTCATTACAATTCTTTGGTGTTAATGAGTATGTTAATTACTATTCTTTGTTATTTTATGTTAGAGGTGAGCTATCTAGCACACGGCTTTCCTGATGATTAGAAACAAAGTTGGCCTATATACACCAAAGATGTTACAGGTGCATCTCTCAAAGAAAGGCCTATAGTGCAAGTCTTCCGGTCACCTTACACTGCAAACCGGAACATCACAGTCATATTACGGCGGCAGAAATAGGTAGGCGGTGGATCCCTAACCAAACAAGTTGCTGCACAGCATTCTACTACCAGTAGGTGGTAGTAGTAGAGTGATGGTTACAAGGCGATTAGGCCAATCAAAGGCGTCCTAGCATTATTTTGTTTTTCTTCTGGTTATCTTATTTGAATTCACACACACATTTTTTGTAACAATAATTTAACAGGTATAAATGCTGTAGATCATTATTAAATTATTCCTTTGGTCAATTTACAAAAGGCGTCGTCGGTTAAATATGAATAAGACTTTTAAACCGCCCTTAAACCGTTTTTCTTTAATAATGCTGTCTTCACACGATGCGTGAAATTGCAGAAAGACGTGGACCAGCCTGCACAAGCCTGACTGGTGAAGGATCTCTTTCCCAGTATTATAGAATGATATGTTATTTTAATAACTATACAGTCATCATCCGTGTGTGATAGTCGGAAAAATCACGGTCCGTAGGAATCGTATAGGTACCTCACATTTTTAAACTATGAATGAATGAATGAATGATTATTGACTACTTTATTACAAGAATACGTTGAAAATTTTAACATTCTTCGTAAATACTCATATTATGTACATATATATAAAAATCAATTGCTGTTCGTTAGTCTCGCTAAAACTCGAGAACGGCTAAACCGATTTGGCTACTTTTGGTTTTAAATTATTTGTAGAAGTCCAGGGAAGGTTTAAAAGGTGAGAAATAAGGAAAAACTGCGAGGAAACTAAGAAAACCAACATTTAAAATTTTCCCATACAAACGGAGCGGGTGGAACGAAGTTCGCCGGGACAGCTAGTCTTATATATAAAAATCAACTGCTGTTCGTTAGTCTCGCTAAAACTCGAGAACGGCTGAACCGATTTCGCTAATTTTGGTTTTGAATTATTTGTTCAAGACCAGGGAAGGTTTAAAAGATAAAAAAAAGGAAAAAACTTGCGAGAAAACTACGAAAAATAACATTTTACTTTTTCCCATACAAACTGAACGGGTGGAACGAAGTTCGCCGGGACAGCTAGTTTGACAATAAAACACATTACTTGACGCCATAATGTATGTTTGAAAGAATACTTGAAACGTTTTTATCTATAAAAAAAATCGCCCCATTTAGGGTTGAAACCTTTAACCTTTCATCTCAAGCCGTTTTTTTTAATGACTAATGTGTTGCCAACCTCGCGGGTTTCACAACTTTACCGGGTTTTACCGTCACAAGCCGACTAATGCTCTAACCATTTGAGCTACTGAGGATTCAAGTCCCGTGGCGTAATTTTTAATTCCTTTCTTACCCGTCAACGTGGGTAGTTATGTACTTTAGATACACCGTCGTCAGCTTGAGATGAAAGGTTACAGGTTCAAATCCTGTCTGGTGCGAATTTCCCCGTGTTAGTCCGGGTTCCTTTGCAGAATAGACCATCTGGCTTCCTGCCAGGCAGCTCGTAAAAGGCGTGCACAGGCTTACCGTCGCCAACACCGTGACATCTGACTAGGTGGTAGAGTTTCGCAGCGACTCACCCGGATTGGTAACACCGCCTTACCTATTCCTGTCGCTCTGCTGCCGTTTGGAGGGTAAGGTAGCCGGTAAACTTACTTTAGCTCGAGGCCTAACATCCCGGCCTCAGGTTGGCAACGCACCATCACCACCTTCGATGTCTCTAGGCGGCGGGAATTTCTAAACACCAGGAAATCCGTCTGCTTATGTGCCTTCCAATTACATACATAATATTTTTTTTCTTTCAAATTTATAGAATTTTAACCCAAGCACAGGGCAAGTGCTAAAATAGAAAAATATGTTTGTCTATGTTTTCACAACTAGCCATCCCTATCGAATTGTTTACCAATGTTTCCAAGAAGCGAGATAGACTATAACCATAGAATTCCTTTCAAACCACTTATAGGAAGTATTAAATCTCTGATATTAAACTCGGACTTCTCAATCGGTTAAATGATTGATAAAAATAGTTTTCCTGAGTACCTCAGTGGCAAAAGTTAAATTCAACCTTCACTCTATTGTAAATGAGTCCATATTTGAATGCATTATTACAGTGTTGCCCTGTTACAAATTAATATTATAAATTCAGTACTAAGGTTATAGAAATAAAGTATGATTTAGAGTGTTTCATATCAGTGTTGCCTGTATAAGTGGTCACCCTTTTAGTAGGTATATTTAGTTTATGATTCATCAGTCTGCAGCTGCTTAAATATACTTATTAGATATTATTGGAATAAGATTTCCATTTGATCAAGCTTGATCTGGTGAAAGCTTAAAATAATGTTGTCTGGGCTCCACAGGATAAGTTGTTAGTCCCTAAAATAAGCTATTACTACATAGGCTTATGTATAAGTAGGCTTATGTATGGGTACCTACGCGTTCATAACCAACTTCCTAACCATAGCTTTTTCAGCCAATACATTTATATAATATGTACAAATGAAACTATGTGAAAAAAAATAGAATTTCAAAATATCTTGCAGATTCTTAGAAAGGAAAAATTTCACCGTGTTCGTCCGGGCTCCTTTGCATAATAGACCATCTATCTGCCTTCCTGCCGGGCAGCCCGTGAAATAGCAAGCAACCTAGGCTTAACATCACTAACACCGTGACATCTGACTAGGTGTTAGAGTTTCGCAGCAACCTTTCGAGCCTTACCTATTCCTGGCGCCATAAAGTCAGAGCTTGCAATTGATGTGTTCCGGTTCGGATGGTAAGATAGCCGGTAAAGTTTCTTTCGCTCGAGGTTTAACATCTAGGCCTCAGGTTGGCAACGCTCCATTACCACCTTTGCTGTCTCTAAGCAGCGTGAAATTCTTATCATCAGGAAATAAATCTGCTGAAATGAATGAAAATAAAAGGAAAGATTCTCGAAAAACGACAAAACCATGAGTTTCTTACATCATGTTCTCAATAGCTGTATTCCGACTCGGTGACAGATTTTAAGTTGGTAGACTAATTACTAGTTACTACTAGTTGGGATGTTATTCGCTTACTTGCCAGGTAGATTGTCAAGATCAGTCATATGTATAACACTTGTTCCTAACACCATGACTGTGACCAGAGTTCTGCAAAGACTCGAGCAGATTTGAACCATATTCTTACATATTCCTGTCGACGTAATGCCAGTGCTTCCTATCCTAGTATCTCTCTCTATACGACTGTATGTCAACTAACATACATCACAGAAATATTTCGGTCTCTTTATTTTTTTTTGTCGCCTCTGTGGTCGAGCGGTCCGGGTGTTGGACTTGACTGCATGAGATCTCGGGTTCGAATCCCGGGTCGGCCAACAAAAAGTAAATTGGATTTTTCCAATTTTCTAATAAAAAAAAATGTTGGTCGGGATTGGAAACGTGCCCGGTTGGCGATAGGCTTGCCACCTATCACATTATGGGACTTAGTATCTTCGGCTAGTCGTGGGTGCCGTGGTTGTGCCTCTGCCTACCTCTTCGGGGATTTGGGCGTGAAGATAGTTTTTTTTTTATTGCACACGACTTTCCATGTTCATAGTAATACATAAAAGAGATATTTAGTATTTTTTTTTTCTTCTCTTCAAAAATATAGAATACTAGCTGACCCAGCAAACTTCGTATCGCTTGACATTAATGCTTCGACAGTAGCGCAGTCTGTCGGATGCGATGTGAAACATTCCAAAATCAACAACTACTTATTATTAAAAAAATAATTAAAAAAAACATTTTCCAGGAGACCAAATTGTGAATCTAAACCATTCTCGAATTCCCTTGAACACACACAAAAAGTTTCATCAACATCGGTCCAGCCGCCTAGAAGGAGTTCAGTGACATACACACGAACACAAGAATTATATATATAAAGATAGAGCACATACCTAGGTTGACATTCCACGAATAAATTGCTCATGTGTTATCCGAAGTTGGTATCTAGTATTTGTTTGTATGAAAATTGTAATAAATGTAAAGGAATCCTTTCAGGGTCGCAAGATTTAACACTCGATACTCTTTGCCTGCAAGATGTATGTATTTAAAAAAAATATATATTTCCGTTTAGAACAGTAAAGACAGCTACTGAACCCCCTTACGTAAGAGCCTTAAGAATCCAGCCTCGGGTTGGCAAGGCAAATTGGTGTACAAGGCGACGAGTACTTTTTTTTAAACACAGTACGATTCAATTAAATTTAACATTTTTTTATGTTATAGGAAGGCAAACAAGCAGACGGATTTCCTGATGGTAAGAAATTCACGCTGCCTAGAGACACTAAAGGTGGTAATGGTGCGTGGCCAACCTGAGGTCAGGAAGTTAGGCCTCGAGGAAAAGTTAGTTTAACTACTACCTTACCCTCGAAACCGGAACACGTCATGACGTTATGGCGGCAGGAATAAGTAAGCTGTGGTACCAATTTGGGTGAGTAACTGCGAAACTTTACCACCTAGTCAAATGTCACGGTGTTAGTGATGATAAGCCTATGCTCGCCTTTTACAAGCTGCCTGGCAAGAAAGGCAGGTGGTATATTCTGCAAAGGAGCCCGGACCAACACGGGTAATATATTATATTTATACAATCTTTATTTTTTTAGGTTTTGGCATTGGCGTTAGTATTTTGCCATTAGTCAAGTAGAAACTTCCATCAAATTTACCAAAATCGGGATTCAACTATAATTATCTAGTCGTAAGTCATAAGTCGTCAAATAGTCATGTCAGGGTCTTGGGTAAAGCGGTGGCCTCATTACTCAAGCTCGTGTAGTGAGATTTGTCTTCAACGAGGAAATACACGATACGCTAATTTCTTCATAACTATGTCATTTGTGCACTTTCACTGAACAAAATTGTACAAAATGCCACCAAAATTGACTAATTTCACTCAATATTAACACGAAATTCAATATTTATGAAAAAACTTATACCATTTTTTCTCTCGATGGCGCCAAAACTCTACTTTATACAATCAGGAATGCCACCTGCACTTTTGTTTTCCATGTTAGATATTATCTACTTTCAAATAAAAATTACTAACTTCCGACCACCCCGCATCGTAAGTCATTGTCAACTACGTGAAGATACATTTATGGTCTCTTAAACTTGCCCGCAGGACTCTGTTCATATCTCAATCATGTTAATATCACATTTATAATCTTTATGTTATTTTATTTATTTATTTATTTAAACTTTATTGTACAAAAATAAAAATTGTGAGTACAAAAGGCGAACTTAATGCTAAATGCATTCTCTCCCAGTCAACCTTTGGGCTAACAGAGATCAAGTATGTAGGTACCGAATAACCAAAACAGAATAATACAAATAAATTTGAATTTTTAATTTTGAAATTTAAATTTGTTATATGATCGAAAGTCATATTAGTTACACTATTTCTTACTCAAGAATGGCTAAACTAATTAGGATGAAAATAGAGGGACGTTGCTTAGAACCAGGAAAGGGACATCGAATACTTTTTATCCCGCTCAAGTTAAGATAAACGACGTAAGTTGCTTAGAACCAGGAAAGGGACATCGGATACTTTTTATCCCCCTCGATTAAGAGCAAGTTAAAATAAACAACAATTTAACTTTTCCCTTACAAACTGAACGGATGGCATGAAGTTCGCTTGAACATTGATAAGGCTGTCTATATGATATGTTATTTATAAAGCAAAAGTAATTTAATTGTCTAGCAACTTGTGGTCAGATTTTACTATTTTGCATTGAATAGCCCAAATATTAAAGAAGTTAAAAGATTATTTTTGAATATTTTTGCAACCTTCACTGTTTAAAAATTATTATGATGTGACGACCTCATCGCCTTTTTTTATGTTATAGGAAGGCAAACAAGCAGGCGGATTTCCTGATGGTAAGAAATTCACGCCGCCTAGAGACACCAAAGATGTTAATGATGCGTTGCCAACCTGAGGTCAGGATGTTAGGCCTCGAGCAAAAGTAAGTTTACCGGCTACCTTACCCTCCGGACCGGAACACGTGATGACGATATGGCGGCAGGAATAGGTAAGGCGGTGGTACCAATCCGGGCGAGTCGCTGCGAAACTCTACCACCTAGTCAGATGTCATGGTGTTAGCGACGATAAGCCTAGCCTGCTAGCTAGCCTGCTAGCGCCTGCTAGTGAAGTAATTAAACAATCTATTGAAATAGTCCCATCAGTCAAACTTGATGGTCCAGATTGACACCACTGTACCACTTCCTACGTCCGTCCCCGTGTTGGTCCGGGCTCCTTTGCAGAATAGACCATCTGCCTTCCTGCCAGGCAGCTCGTAAAAGGCGAGCATGGGCTTATTGTCACTAACACCG
>NJDD01001889.1:0-11180 GCA_002245505.1 Calephelis nemesis
CTGTTCATAACTTTCGACGAGGCAAGTTGTGTTCTTGTAGGCAATTGGCATTAAATGTGTAATTTGAAGAAGTACTAGTTTTATTTAAAAAGACTGACAGTAGTTTAGCCATCAAAATAGAATCGTTACACCAGGTAAAACGCCTTATATCTAAAAGTGTAACAATGCGATAAAATAATTAGCTGTTTAACTAGCCAACCGGATAAATTTTCGTTACAGCTACTTACAATTTGTATGGACAAAATCATAGTATTGGTTGTCTTATTTTCCTTACAATTTCTTTGTTACAACATTTTTTCATTAAAACCTCCTCTTGACTATAGTCAACACACCTAAAAAATAATTGTTCTTTCTATTCAGGCATGATACGATGACTACGCTATTTCGGTGTTAATTTTTAAATTTCTTTATATATGTAATTATTGTGTTCATGTGTTTGTCACTGAACTCCTTCTAGACGACGACTAAACCAATGTTGATGAAACTTTTTGTGTGTATTCAAGGGAATTCGAGAATGGTTTGGTAAATCCAAATTTGGTCTCCTGGAAAACGTTTTGGTTGTTGATTTTGGAATGTTTCACATCGGATCCGACAGACCGCGCTACTGTCTAAGCATTATTGTCAAGCGATGCGAAGTTTGCTGGGTCAGCTAGTCTACTAGTATATATGTAAATCAATGCCACTTTTCGTTGTAATTTCATAAATCAAGAACGGACTCACTTATCTAAACCAAATGCTTAGGCTTTGTTTGGACTATTTAGTAGATGGTTTATGTAAAGTTTGCATAAAATCGGTCCAGCAGTTTTTCATGAATCACATTTTATTTAATAAATGAATTTAATAAATGGCGGATCAATTTGTGATTTTCATCTCTCTTCTGTGATATTGATACTTTTCTCACTTGTTTTTTTTCTTTTTGTGTTTTATAGTGTTATGTCATTCGTGCGGTTAATGCAATGTTTAATGACATTTTCATATTTATATATCTTTTGTAATATTTCAGCTTATACGTAGCAAACCACGTACTGGGCTGCTAGTATGTTATATATTATGAGCTAAATGTTAATAATTAGCTAGTATTGTGTTTAAAATATGACATAAATTCGATTCCTATTTTAAATTGGCACGAAATCGAGATTCAAGAGTAACCAACCACCTGACATCAGAAAGAAGTTTCCCGAAATAGCGGTTTTATTCCAATTTCAACCGCTTCAAATTGTACACTTGTGTTATCTACACGTACACCTGCAGCAAGATTAATAGCAATAACCGAGCGATATAATTATTTCACGAAATAATACCGATGACTCAATATTTATCAGATTGAAGAGAAATAGGATTAAAGAATGCGTGAGTGCTAACATGAGAAACTCTTGCTCTGTTGGTTCAGTCATGTGGGAAGAATGGCGAATGAAAAGCTAGCAAAACAGATGAACAATTTGAATGTGGATGGATAGAGGTTTGATGTTTCTATATGTGTCTGTGGCATCGACTCTGTGTCCAGATGTTGAACATGACTTTGTGAGGTCCCGGAGAAAAAGAAAATGTAGTTTTACCAATTTGCTAATAAAAAAATGTTGCCCGGGAATGGATATGTGCCCGGTTGGCGATAGGCTTGTCACCTATCACATTGTAGAACTTAGTGTCTTAGGCTAGTAAAATTTCCAAATATTCATATTTTTTAAACAAAGAAACACTTGTACTGTTTTAAGTAAATAAAAAAAACGTAAAACAGTACAAGTTTTTCTTTGTTTAAAAACATGACCATAATAATAATGATAATAATAATATCTTTATTGTACACAAAACGTTATCACAAACATGAACATAAAGATAATACAGTACAATGGGCAAGCTTATCTCCAGCAACAGAGATTTCTACCAGCTGACCCGTTAAAAGGAAAAACAGAAACAAACATAAACGTAGACAAGTGTAGATACACGATTTGTTGACTAAATATATACATATAAATATACATAATTATATACATAACTCAAAGAAAAACCGACGACGATTTAAAAAAAAATAAGTTTGTGAGAGATAGTGCTCTCTTAGAAGTTTCTTAAACACATGTAATGTTTCACTGGCACGAATTTTATCAGGTAAAGCATTCCATAGCTTAACAGCACGAATAGTAAATGACTAAAAATAAAAAGCAGAATTACTAACAGGGAAACGTAACAAGGTTTTAACATGAAGACGACAAGGAGATTCAGTGGAATGTAGGAACTGAAAGGAATCACGGAGATAACTCGGGAAATTGAGATTAAAAAGGATCTTATATAAATAACAGAGTAAATAAAAATAACGACGTAAGCGTATAGGTAGCCATGCTAACTTAGCCCTATAACTCGAGACACGATCAAATTTTTTGAGACCAAAGATAAGTAAAATATAAAAGCTCTTTAAATTTCAAAACACAAGAAGATTTTACTTGCGTTAAAAATAGAAAATATGCAAATACTAGCCAACCAATAAAAGCCAAATACAATTAGCTTTCGTTTCCCTGCAATTTTCTCATATTAAGAACCTTGACAATAACAAACACAAAATGTATCTATCAGTTCAAACATGATGCGATGACCAAGAAAATTGGGGATTGTATTTTATAAATGGATGGAAAAAAATGTTATAGAAATCTGAAACAACCCTCAAATAACAAACACATCATAAGAAAATGTTTATAGGCAATATACACATTCTTAAGCACTTAAAGCAAATGACATAAAGCCAATGCGCAGGTTTGATAAGCTAGAACATAAAGATATAAGAGCCCTACTTAAAGTAAACGTTCACTTGAGGCGAATATATATGCCAACTGACCCTTGTCCGTGAAGGGTTATGAGATATATATGTTGGTAAAGTAAAGTGAGCTTTGAGTTTGGATTTCTTTTTCGATTTTGTCAACCCTAAAATTTTCTCTGCCACTGGATTTTAAGGCTGCGATATTATTAATGGTTAGGCTTAATTATTAATATGTTTTAATATTCTATTGAGGAAGCCTTTTTTTAAATGTCTCTGGACGAGTGACACAAATTGAATCTACCCGAAAATTCAGTAAATTATATGCAAGTTAAAAATAATATTTCATTTCAATTAGGTCTGCTGAAAGAAATACTAAATAGAAAATACTCATACAAGCTTCCTCTCAAATAATGTCACCGGATGCAGTTATTCTATACCGGATGTACACCTGCAAAGTGTAAACATAGAAAAAAGGATTTTAATCAAAAACTGTGACTTGTCAAAAGGTTTTGTAGTATAAAGGTTGTCATTGAGATGATGGAACTTAGGTTGCTGAGTTTTAAATTATAAAAACTAATTTTTATGTAGTCTTTTTACAGCCTACGACAGTATTTTGCCTTTCTTTTTAGATGTTCTTTAGATATTAATGAAAACTTTTTAAGAAAATTGGTTTGAACAAACCATTTTTTAAAATGTAGCACATTTTCAAAGACTGCAAATATAGCATTGATATTTTTTATTTATGTAGACATCGAACAAGCATTCGGATCTTGATGGTAAGAGGGTTTACCTCTAGGCGGAACTACAGACACCATAGATCTTACAAGTGCAACGCTTTCGTATAGCATGGGTGTTAGGCCAATTGTGCAAGTCTACCGGCTACCCTTCTCTTCCGATAGGTAATTGAAAGTGACATTATGGTCTTAACGTATATCTACACAGCTGGTCAATCCATTCAGGCATGACGCTATGACCACGCGAAATGAGGATTAATTTTTACTAGTGGTCGCCTATTGGTCGAATTTCGACCATAATAAATTTTAATGTTTTGTTGATAAGATCGCTGTCTTTAATTCTCAAAAACAACTATTTTGTTTCCAAACATTTTAGTGCGCCATCTGTGATCTTTTATCGTCACCATCAATACATTTGTTTGTGTGTGTCAAATGCATGGTAGTTTGGGTAATTTTTTAATTATTGATTAAATGTATTTAATAATCATTATTATTGAAAAATATTAGCGTTCTGCACTTCTCCTACACATATATTATAAGTGTGCCAAATTTTATACTCCTCCGTCAGCGCAATTTTCGTAAAAAAGGTCCAAAGTTTTGGCACCATGTATTAGTATGTAGATCTATGCAAGATTTCCTCGAATAAGTTTACGATATTTCAGATAGAGACTCGGTATGAGTACCTAAAAATGTAAGAAATAAAAATAAAAATTAGTAAATCAAAAGCTTAGTTATTGTCGATAAATGACAGCGCTGCCAGCTGATTGCCGTATATCACGCGGGATCATTGAGCTTTTCCTGCATAATAAAAGTGCTCTAATTTGTTTATTTTGGATTTGTTTTTTTTTACATCTGTTATAATTAACAGAATATCGAATATCCAGTCTCAAATTCAAGCACTTATTTGAAAACACTTTAGATAGATTGATTAATCACGCTTAGAATAATAACATTAGTGTATTTTGAAGCAATTTATTCACGTCTCATTGGCATATTTTAGTGTTTTAATCGAAGTCATTATATTCATTGACACCGTAGATAATGTGGTTATGTCTCTGTACCGTGTCTCTACCCTCAGATTTTTTGTTGGAGAAATAATAATGTTGGAGAAGAGCGCATTTTATGTATTGAAGAGGAAGAGTGTATTATGTATATTAAAAGTACTGGTATAATTTTATAATTATTGTTACTTATAAATATTCACAAACGTGAAGTTACACTAATCGCCAACTGTTAGAAGTATAGAAACTACTCGCATATAATATAATTTTATTGCAAGGCAAATAATAGGTACATCTGTTCATGCTAAGAAATACATGTCCCTAAATACATCGAAGCTGTTAGTTTTGTAGTGTTGATTTAAAATTGAGCCAAGAGATACGACTAAGTATACCAGCCACTCTTCATTTCAAAACCAGATTTCAAGTATCTGTCTCAATAAATTTACTCAATACCTTTACGAACTGCAAAATCACAACCACCAGGACGGATGGAGAGGTACAAATAGGTAAAACGGTTTTACCAATCAGGGTGACAAATCACAAACCTCACTATCACTCAATGAATGTCGCGGTGCAAGTGTCATAGAAACCAACGTCTCTCGCTTGCTACTAGGTAGAAAAACAGTTAGCTCACTCATAACTCATATATAATGAGTTTCTACGTCGTTTCAAAATAAGTATATTATGTTTAAAATGATTACTTTTAACACTTTTCCTATGCTTGGAATATTTAAAAAAAAAAGTACATTCACGCCCATATAACCGAATAGGGAGACAAAATCGCAACTAGGGTATTCACGACTAGCCAAAGGCGCTAAGTCCTACAGTGTAATAGGTGGCAAGGCCATCTCTAACCGGGCACATATCCAATTCCGGGCAGCTTATTTTTTATTAGAATTACAAAATTGAAAATACAAATTTTCTGTTTTTTTATTGCCTGACCCAGGATCAAACCCGGGACTTTAAGAAAGTAAAGCCCGACGCCAGACTGCTAGACCACAGAGACGATAAAGAAATAAACGTAAAATCTTGGACATAATTTCAAATGGTTAAAATATCGTCGGTAAATGACAAAGGGCAAATTCCATCTTTCAATTTTTAGATGGAAATTTCATAAAAAATTTAGAAAAGTCTACATTTTCTTAAAAATATTTGTAAGATATTACGAAAGAGACAATCCAAATGCTTTCAATAATAAAATTCTTGGAATTTCCGAGAATTCAGTCTCAAGAAGGCGATAGCTATTTAGTTATATTGTATTACGCTTCAATGATATTACTTTATATACCAAACTATTTGAAAACTACAACTCCTTGCTCCAAATAATATCTCTCGAGTACTCATTTCATTCTATAATAACATTTGATTTGGCATCAATATCTGTCCAATGTCCACAAACATATCGACGGTAAAAAGGTAATAAGGCAAAGGCGACATTTTGGTCGAAAATGAGCTATGAATGTCATCCTACTTAAAAAAAATCGCTCTTTTAAATGCGCTTACTCCCATGGCTGTACGACGACTTTTTTGTCACTTATGTCCAGGCAAAAAATTGCGTTTTCGAAGTGTCACATTGTGTAACCGACCAAACTTTACACTTATTTTAACACTAAGGCGCTTGTACCCATGTAAAAATCGCATCTTTTTGGCATATAGTCACTACAGTAGTTTTACTTCTAACTTGCTCAAAGATTCCAGGTGCTTACGGCTCTCTACCACCAAACAACTATTTTGAACGCTGGAGCTAATACCCCTTTACCTTCGTCGTCAAAAACAATAAACGTCGGTTATACCTTACTACCTTTCACAAATTTGCAGTATGGTTGTCACTTATACACAATTATTAAAACAAAATTTCACGATGAAGTGTCGTTAAACCCTACTATCACATATTATTTTAATATGTCTCTGCCGCTTATGCCGTATTACTTTACTTTGATAATTCATTCATTGGCTTTTATCTTTTATTGGCTTAATCTTAGGATTCTAACTCAATGTGTATGCACCAACAAACGATATTAAGTATACATATTCTTTGGGTGTTTATAGTTGACTAGCTTCCACCCGCGACTTCGTCTGCGTAGAATATAGCCTTCCTCATTAAATTGGCTATCTAATACTAAAATAATTTTTCGAATCGGACCTGGTAGTTCCTGAGATTAGTGCGTTCAAACAAACAAACTCTTCAGCTTTATAATGTTAGTATAGATTATTTTTTATTATAATGCATAATTAAGTTGTTTGTAATTAAATTGTTGTGTAACATGTGATGTTTAGTCCACGTTTCTATTTGCCCAGATAATGACGTATGCAGGTTTTTTTTCTATTCCACTTGATAGAGAAATCTGGTTACGTGGAAATACCACATTACCTTTCTTCTCAAGTAGCATACGTTGTCGCTTATGTGTAACAACCTCTCTCTATTTTTACTACGCACTGTTTCTTATACTCTTTTACCTTTATGCATTATGATGCAAATTGTTACAAGTCCATCTTTACTCTTTTAATTTACATTACAGTCATGAGGCTTATTCTATACTACCTCTTAATACTGGGATATCAAATGTACTTTAGTCTTCTTTACCCATTTCAGTTATTTAACAATTTTGTTGCTTGTGCCCAATTACCTTAAATAAAAATAATACCAATCGTTCTAAGCGACATAAAACAATGCCAAATCGTGTCAAATCAAACAAAACATAATGTCAATTAATGCTTTGATTTTTTATCTTTCTACTTCTCTTTCCATTTTCGTCAGATGACAATAAATACAAATGTTATGTACATTTTTCTCTCATTTCAAATTTAAAACTGTTTTCCTGTACAATTTGGTTTTTGGCGCTTATACCTTATATCCTTTTTACCGTCGATATTAAATGAACTTTCTGAAGTGAAAACTATTTTTGGACGGTGGTGATTTGGAAATGTTTTTTGCATATTATGGACGTTATATTTTAACTGGATTAAGCACTCATATCACTTGTACCTTTTACCCCGTGTTGGTCCGGGCTCCTTTGCAGAATAGACCATCTGCCTTCCTGCCAGGCAGCTCGTAAAAGGCGAGCAAAGGCTTACCGTCACTAACACCGTGACATTTGACTAGGTGGTAGAGTTTCACAGCGACTCACCCGGATTGGTACCACCGCCTTACCTATTCCTGCCTCCATAACGTCATCACGTGTTCCGGTTCGGAGGGTAACGTAGGCGGTAAACTTAATTTTGCTCAAGGCCTAACATCCCGGCCTCAGGTTGGCAACGCACCATTACCACCTTTGGTGTCTCTAGGCGGCGGGAATTTCTTACGTTCAGGAAATCCGTCTGCTTGTTTGCCTTCCAATATAATAAAAAAAAACTTATAATCAATTATTTTGTAAATTCCCTACCGGTTTCGTTTATACATCATTAGGGCTAAAACTTGAACTGGTACTTAGAAGTAGATTTTTAAAAATATGAATATTTATAAGTTTTACCAGGCACCGACGATGGAAAATATCATAAAATTGATTGAGCAGTATGCAAAAAAAGAACGAGAAGACAGAGGACGATGGCAACTCTTTCGCTTAGGGCATTATCATACTGACGGAGTGCAAGCGTTTTCATTTCGGCGTAGCATAGTATAAGCAGAGTACTTGTAGTGCGTGCACGTGCGTAGCAAAGTCGTTGAAGTCATATAGCATTTAAGCGTTGTGATCGCGAAATATTCTCGCAGCAAATAGCGCCATTGACTACGTTTTGTATAGTAAAGCACACGCAGTGCGCGCACGTGCATAGCAAATGCGTCGTGGCGATAGAGCGAAAACGTTATGTTCGCGCAATATTTTATCCGCAAATAGCGCCGTGGACGCCGTTTTGTATAGTTTAATACGGATTTTCGCGTACTCGCGTTATATAAGTTGTAACAAATTAAAAATTGATTGTACATATCGTCAAGGCATCATTAATAGACCTAAAGATCTATACAGACCTTCCAATAAATAAGGTTAAGAAATGTGTCAAATTGGAATTATAAGAAAAAGCTTATCACACCGTTAATGAATATTTAGCAGATTTGGGATTCTCATGGCGATCTTTTATTAATCTTATTAACTTTAAGAAAAGTAAATATTGTTCAGTGTAATATAAGTATTGTTAGTAAAAGTAAATATTGTTCAGTCTAAAGTAAGTATTGTTAGTAAAAGTAAATGTTGTTCAGTATAACGTAAATATTGTTAGTAAAAGTAAATATTGTTCAGTGTAAAGTAAGTATTGTTCAGCCATATCGGCAACCTGTTTTACATGATCCTGTTATGAAATATCATCTCGATGATGAGTGATTTAGTTGTGAAATCTCAAAATCGCTTTACTATTGTGCTTATATCTATCCTCATTCAAATTTTATATCCTTTTTGTCAATATTGCATTTGCCAATATTTCTTTTATTACATTATGGAGCTTAATTGAGCTTTTAGATAATCTTGAAAGTATAAATGTTACAACCAGAAGGGTCTTAGTTTGCATTTAAAGCACATTCAGGTGGTGCACCTTTTTAAGAATCTGTCGTTAGTGCTGGTCGGTTGAGGACTGGAAGGAAAAGATACAAATCAAATCCTTGAGTCCAACAAGCATGAAACTATTTAAATATTATTTAAATATGTTTTCATACAATGTTTTCACATCAGTTTCTAACTGACAAGAAAAGTTACTTACTTCTTATTTTTTATAGAAGGCTCTACAAAGTGTTAACATTCTGGGCTTTTGACACCTACGTTCTGAGCCTTTACCGTGGTAATAATCTGGGCGTCGCTGCGAAACTCTACCACCTAGTCAGATGTCACGGTGTAAGTGTGTATCTTGGTATTATAACTTATTATGTGATAGGAACTTTTGTTTTTTTTTTCGCCATATCAGAATACAATAGATTACATGACGATGGCTATAATGACCAAAACAGAACGTGATGACATGTAACATTTTGACATACTATTTAACACGTTTTTTTACATGAATATGAGAAGAACCTGTAAATCAGTCAATAATATATTTCTTGTAATAACACTAAGGCATTACGTATAAAAATCGTAAAATATCGTTGCACAGCTATTAAATAAAAAGAAATTACGTCTTAATATCGCCTATGTGGTCTAGCGGTTCAGTTGTCGGACTTGACTTCATGAGGTCCCCGGTTCAATTCGGGTCGGGAAAGACAAAAGAAAATTGGGTTTTTCCAATTTTGTAATAAAAATGTAGTTTGGGATTGGATATCTGCCTAGGTACCGATAGCCATCTATCACAATGTGGTTCTTAGTGTCTTCGGCTAGTCGTGGGTACCCTGGTTGTAATTTTGCCTACCTCTTCGGGGATATGAACGTTCAATTTTTTGTTTATTTATAACATTGGAAGGCAAATAAGCAGATGGATTTCCTGATGGTAAGAAATTCTCGCCGCCTAGTCACACTACACTGAGGCCGGGGTGTTAGGCCTCGTGCAAAAGTAAGTTTACTACTTTACTACTACTACTTTGAAGTGACTATACTAAGCATTTAGCACCATACTATAATAATTTAAAGTCGTATATATGTAACAGGTGTAAATAAAACAGCTCTAAATGTTACAAAATAATTTCGTTTTGATACAGTCTTAAACATGGGTAATAAATAAATCAGTTTGAGGCTTTTTCTTTGCTTTCTTCTTTCATTTCCTTCTTCATAACCGGCTTCATTTCCTCTGTAAAGAAATAACAATAATAGTTGGTTTACAAAGCATATACATCAAAATATTAACTGTTATTTAGCGCTCCCGCTGAAACTCATTTAGATATCGGGATAAAGTAATCACAGACTCTCACGGACATCAGCAACATCAAGAATATCACAGATGAGTTGGCAAACTTTACGGAACGAGTACGCAAGAAAAGATCTTAAAGGTTCCGAAGTTGGGAATCAGAAATGGATATTCATTAACTGATTCCACAAAGATGTTGTGCGGGGTACGAAATGTCTTTGGAATCGCACAGTTTGAACGCAAGCCATCGCATTCAAATCATCTTGATTTGCATGACACCTTAAACTCTGACTGTTTTCTAGCATTTAGATGTTTCCCCACCTATGTCAACCATCTGATAAACAAAATCCAACAGATCTCCTTGACACTGGTTTAACTAGATCGTTAGCATCTGGGCTCCCCTACTATTTTACAGTTCATATAAAATTTGATTACCTGGATCAGCCTTTATTCTATCCAAGAAGCCTGGGTCGTCCCACTCCTGGCGCTCCGAAGTACCGAACATCACGAATGAGAAGTTGGACAGCACGGAAATAACGGCTATTATGAAAAACACGATGCGCCACCGGCTTAAATTTGTCTAAAAATATAATATGAAGTATTAATTATATAACTAATAATAAACAGTAAAAATAGTTTTTAATAATAAATAAAATATCACTGCAGAAAACAGTATTATAAGATAAGAAATAAATAGCTTATAATTGATTTCAGAGACAAGTGTTAATTAACCAGAGTATTTAAAGCATTGTGTAGTATTTGTTGGTTTCAGGGCTACTTTTGTATGGAAAGTGGTCCGTGTACTTTATTGATGCTAAGTGTTAGCTATTGATATTTATTATAATTTAATTTTAGTTGTTTAAATAAATTTTATCAAGACACATTTTCCTTTTTCAAGGCTCTTCATCTGAATGTCAATAGTTGTAACTTGGTGGTCAA
>NJDD01001889.1:11886-66865 GCA_002245505.1 Calephelis nemesis
ATAATATGAAGTATTAATTATATAACTAATAATAAACAGTAAAAATAGTTTTTAATAATAAATAAAATATCACAGCAGAAAACAGTATTATAAGATAAGAAGTAAATAGCTTATAATTGATTTCAGAGACAAGTGTTAATTAACTAGAGTATTTAGAGCAGTGTGTAGTATTTGTTGGTTTCAGGGCTACTTTTGTATGGAAAGTGGTCCGTGTACTTTATTGATGCTAAGTGTTAGCTATTGACATTTATTATAATTTAATTTTAGTTGTTTAAATATATTTTATCAAGACACATTTTCCTTTTTCAAGGCTCTTCATCTGAATGTCAATAGTTGTAACTTGGTGGTCAAATAAAAAAAAATAAGGATTGTACGCTCTCCACAACGAACTCAAACTTTAAAACATCAAATTTTGGAGTGATCCCCGTGTTGCTCCGGGCTCTCCGTGTTGATTTGGGCTTCTTTGCAGAATAAACCATCTGCCAGGCAGCTCGTAAAAGTTGAGCTTAGGCTTACAATCACTAACACCGTGGCATCTGACTAGGTGGTAGTGTTTCGCTGCGACTCGCCCGGATACAGCCTTACATATTCCTGACACCACAAAGTCAGTGCTTGCCATTGATGTGTTCCGGTTTGAAGGATGATGTAGCCGGTAAACTTACTTTTGTTCGAGGCCTAACATCTCGGCCTCAGATTGGCAAAGCACAATTACCATATTTGGTGTCCCTTACCGGCGTTAATATCTTACCAACAGGAAATCCTGCTTGTTTGAATTCCAATATCATAAAAATAAAAAAATGAGCTACTAAATAACTAGGTACTTATTTCAACGAACAATACCAATAATGAAATAATAATTACACTAAAAATTAATAAATTAAAAAGAACTTACTGGATCATTTTGGAGAATAACACTAGTCATGATGGGTGTAGCTATAAGACTCAAATTCGCTGCGAAGTTGGATATAGAGAGCATCACCCCAGCGTAATTTGGGGACATATCTAACGGGGCCATCTGAAATGTAAATGATAAATTAGAGATCACCTACAACACTCCGGTGCGGAACCGCAGTGTCATAATATCTAATAAGTAATGTAAACAGAACGCTCGGATAATTTGAGATATTGCCAACCCATCCATTAAGAATGTATATGGAAATATAGCTCATGCAAACTTTATGATGTTGCAGAATCGCAGCGTCATAATTTCCTATTTTTGCAAATAGTGTAAGTCACACTTGAATAACTGAAATTAGTAGAACCATTTAAAAGTTAAATATCAGGAAATGGAAGGTTGTGAAATGAGTGAATCGATATCTCTTAATATATGTAAATTACGTGTCACTTTATTTGTCCGCGATGGACTACTACACTGCTTAACCGATTTCAATCAAATTTGCACACCGTGTGCAGTTTGATCTAACTTGAAAGATAAGAATGATAGCTTATATCTCAATTTATTCCAGGCGAAGCCGCGGGTAACGGCTAGTGTATAAATAAGTCAGAACAGTAGTGCATTGTGTTAGAATACAACTATGGCTATTCGCTATTAAATTCGAAGTTCACATCCCTTGTCCTGAATGAAGAGGTTCACCTCTTTTTCCCTCTCTATTTAAATGAAATTAAGGGCATCTTAGTTTCCAAGGAGTTTGTTTCGTAGTTACTTCTCTTGTCGGGCTATAACGGTGGTAGTACAATGCAGATAGGTTAAGGTTCTGATTTCCAAGGAGTTTGTATTGCCGTTGCTTTTCCTGACTGCCTACGTTTACAAGCTATGGATGCGATTTACCATAGTTGAGATTAAATTAATTATTTTTTACATTTTTTTACAATTTCTAGTAATAAAAATAAAACTCATTATAAATCTATTACTTTTCTTTGAAGTTAGAAAAATGAAATACTATATTTATTTTTCATAAACATCTTAATATTTCTAGACCAAAGTGTTGCAAAATATGTTGGTGTACTTAAATATTATTGTAACATCTTATTACGACACATGTTCTGAAAATTATCTATTTTCATCTAATTTCCTTAAAGTAACTTGGTTGTCATATCAAACAATAATTTTTCGAAACAAATATAAATTTTAATTATTAGTAAATGCTCATACAATACGACTATATGAAACCGCAGCGTCATAATGTCTTATATAGTTGCAAATATTACAAGAACCACTCTCGCGTAATCTAGACAAATTAGTGACAAAGCCATTTGAAATGTAAATGAAAATTAGCGCTCAAAGTTAGCGCCCTGTACAATACGACAGTGCGGAACCGCTGTGTGAATTCTGAGTTTCTATTAAAGTTATAGCGTCTCTTAATGTGCAGTTTGAATATCTAAAGATATAGAGGATATTTGTTTATGTGACTGAAAATAAGACAAGGTTCTTGGAATGTTTTTTTTAAAGTAGACGTCGCAAAACTTCCTAGAGCGTATCACAGGTATTTTGATAATAGTTTTTAACGTGTAAAAGAATTAATAATTTATTCCTGGACAAATTACACAAATTGAATTTAATCCCAAAATATTCCTAATTTTTATGGTCAATATACTAATATATAGGAATACCTATTTAGTATAAATTTAAATTTTAATTAGTTTAATGTATACCCAGACCCAGAATTGCAGACATCTAAATGTTCATTACACAAATTTCTGCACAAAATTGAAATGTCAATTGAAACTTACCATGAAACCCGCTGCGTAGAATCCATTTATAGTTAATGTAATGACCAGTACCACTATCGCTAGTGCTTTAAAGTTTGGCCCTATGAAAGATAGCACCATCAGCCCTACCGCCATACCGACTAACGCTGCAAAACAAAGTTATTTTTAGATTATCAATGAGACCAAATAAACAGGGTGATTGAAAGAATGTGTTGGTGTTAAAATGAGAAGGCCTCTGATTTGGTCATATGGAAAGAATGGCAGATGAAAGATTGACAGTGCATACAATGTTAATGTAGTTGGATGTAGGTACCTGGTAAGACCTTGGTTGACAATAAATCGTGATTTAAAACGATTCAAATAAAAAAAAATAATTTTAGAAGTTATACTTCTTTTGGCGCGATCGGGAAAAATGATGAGAGTGAATTTTTACGATGCGCGCGCACACCGAAAGATAAATGTGACAATCAAAAGCATTACCCCGAAGTTAGTTGCGAACCTTTTTATTTTTAAGTATATTTCATGATTTTTAATTATTGTTGCATGCTATTTATTTATATTTATGTACCTATGTATGCGTTGTGTTATTATTTGGTATTTTTGGATTGTTACGCCAAAGAAGTATCACTTCTTACGTGCGTACATGAGTACACACACTCTTTTTTTTGTTAGAGTGTTTGAAAGAGGCGAAGCCAGAACTGATGTAAGAGTTTTGGTTAATGATTTTGTGCTAGAACAAGTAAATGCAATTGTACGTCTGGTTTGTATAGCAGGGATAGAAGGTACACAGATGATGTAGAAAGAAGAGTTTGTACATAGAATAATGTGAACAGAGTGCTGGGTAAGCTATTTTAAAGCAAGGTTTTGAGTCAAAGTGCTAGACTTTCTTTGCTCAAATCTGTGCTTATAACAACGTCGTTGTATGGAAACGAGAGTAAGGTATATCAGAAAAAGAATGAGAGTAGGATAAATGCGGTTAAAATGAGAGCGCTACGGAAAATATGTGGTGTGTGGATGTAGGTACCCATAGTGTGCAAAAAGTGCTTCAAAATTAACCTTCATTTCTTTAGGTCATTGCGTAAATGGATGGTCTAATTTTTTTAATTATTTTTTGTACTAGTTATTGTCAGGAGAAACTTCATGTGAAAAAACCTAAAATTCATAGTAAGACAGGCCATAGCCTGCCAGTCCTAACTAGCTGGAGTTGCAACTTAAAAATACCAGATTTATACCGAAATAAATGAAATAAGCAATAGAAAAAATGACAAAGTTCTTCATCGATTCGCACATACTCCTATTACCTCCTTTGTTTTTACAGTCTAAGTAAAGTTGTTCTACGATAAAGAAGGTTAGGTAGCCCATAAACTTCTTTTTATACGATAAGATAAAAACAAACACTCGTCTTTTTTGATAGTAATAAACAACCGTGGCACTTCGACACTATAGATGTTGTCGTTACTGTATAGTAGCCATAGTTTTAGGTAAGCTTACCGACTACCCTATAGTTAGACAACGGATCTTAAACGTATTGCAACAGGGAACTCTACCACGAGCGTTCTTGTTAGTGATTAAATACCTTTTCAACTTTTTCTCGCCTCTTACAACTTGCCTTTGAAGAAAAGATATGATCTATTATACGCAGGAGATCTGGACAAGCTTACGTTAAGGATTTATTTAACATCTAAAACTTAGTTTGGCAACATAGTATTATTCCCATTTAAAATAGTTGTAGACTATAAAATCATTCACGATTTTCGTTCTTCCGCAGGAATCATTTGAAGCACAAAAACATGAAAATACTTTTCAGACCATAGTACTCATACTAGAGTATTAAAAAAAAGACAGGCAAACCACAATCCCCTAGGACTATGTACTTTGACATGATTAGCTGTAGACCTCTTAGAGATCTTTTTCAAATTTAAACACAAACAAAAGAGAAGGAACATTTTCGGCGTGTCAGCTCAAGCCCTGTTAAATTGTTACGTTTTCCATCAACGTTTTCCGAAAATTTTGAAATGTTGGCTATAAACGCGTTAAGTCTCTTTCTATTAATATTATTGTATAAATATAAATAACGTTATTATTAAGTTTACTTAATAAAGTAATACTTAAAGATACCCTCTTTTTTGTGTGTAGATACAGGCAATGACAATAAAACTGTGAATAATACTCACATATTGTACTAAAAAGCCGCCTGCAGGCAAACAATGATAGATAGCCGCGGTTGTAGACCTTTTCACTGATCCAAGTAGACATAATGTTCCCAACCATCATGCCGAGGTACGGCAGCGCCGACAGCGCAGCACTCTGGGGAAATAACTAGTATTGAAGATAGTGTTTTGTTAAACTCCAGCTCTAGCTATCCGTGGAGCTGTTAAAATTTGATTGGATATTATTCCCAGGATTATATCTTGGATTATTTGTTCCGTTTGTTCAATATCGCAATTTCAAATTTAACTGAAACGTAAGCTTTTCTGAGATTTGAGCGAGATTGGATATAAATCAAACAAGATTGTTACAATGTGTTTGTTTAAATAAATGAAAACATTATAGTGTGTTTTAGTTTGAGCTGAATGAACTTTAAAGTACGATAAATACTATTAGGCATAACTTCAAACTGCGATGTGGTACCTATCTAACATAATAGTCGGAGTCTGTTTTTGCAGTTTTACAATGCTTGATGAAGAACTTCGTTGCGATTAAACCTTGCTTTATACTTTTTTTTAACCTTAACCTTATTCAAAATATCAAGAAGAATATTTAAAAAAAATATAGTACCATCTCGGAATCTCTTTCAAAAAAATAGTTATAAACCCGTGACATGGTAATTAATAAAAGAGTTCAAGTTGGTTTTTGCAGTTTTACTCTGCTTAATTGTTATGAAAATCGTTGAAGCAAAAACTTTGACATTTTTAATTAAAACAGGATCGCTTAGGCAGCGCCTACATATACTAGTCATGCCAAAATTATAATAAAACTTACATTTTGAAGTGATATTTGCATTCCTCTCTCCAAATAG
This sequence comes from Calephelis nemesis, assembly GCA_002245505.1. Taxonomy (NCBI): domain Eukaryota; kingdom Metazoa; phylum Arthropoda; class Insecta; order Lepidoptera; family Riodinidae; genus Calephelis; species Calephelis nemesis. Next base: position 17,576 of record NJDD01001889.1, read on the forward strand.
GTTGGAAGGTCTACGAAAAACAGGACATATCCACATGCAGTTCCAGCATGAGTTATCATAGTTGCCCAGAGTCCCCGAGTACGAAGTATCTGCTTCCATGGAGTGCGGGAGGTCTATAATTTTAAAGTATATTTAAATAGTAGTACGAGGTTCTAATAAGGAACAACCTTATTCTACGGACACCGTAGATATTACTAGTACCTCAACATTTAAAGTTATCTTAGTCCACATGCACTTGACTACCGGTTTCCTTTTCTTACAGAATGTAACATTACTGCCTAAAACTAGTGTATATTAAAAGAATTTGGGTGATATGTCTAGCCGACGTCAAGTATATTTTTACTGTTGCCCTGGGTCATTAGACTTCTCTCAAATCCACCAAACTCGTTAATCTTATGGAGGCTCCTTCCAGCCTTTGCGTAATTGAGGAGAAGGGGTCTTTTATTAAATCAGGTTTGATTTCTGAGTTTTTCTTCTCATAGACAGATTGACGACCAAATCTATCAAGGTCCACCTCCCCGAACTCAATTCAAAATGAAAAATAATGTAATGGGATAAAAAACAGAAGATAACCAACTAAAAAGAAGAGCTTGAATATTTACCTACCTAGACATAAGTAATTATTAAGAGAAGGAAAATATATAACCGGAGGAACCCGGCAAAATTGCAGTGAAAAAATGGAAAAACAGTGATTTAACTTTTTTTCCGTAAACAGTCAGTAATTTCAAACTGTATGAAGTTCGCTGGATATGAAAAAAAAATCAAAAGCAGTGTTACGAATAACAATTAAATAGAAAATATTTTACCGGGCTTGGAGTATTCAGTCCCTTTTCGATGTAATGTCTTTCATCTTTAGTCATTAGACGATGTTCTCCCGGAGCACTCGCAGCAAAGAAATACCATATTCCAGAGGTGATCAGTAATATCCCGGAAACACCATAAAATATAGACTTCCAACCAATGGCAGTTTCAGCCAATAACCCTGACACTGGCATTGCGATGATGGTACCAAGTTGTGAACCTAAAATTTACATTACGGTCTTTATGGTCATTCATTCTAGCAGTCATCTTCATCATTTCGACGTAAAATCCTAACTGAAACAATCTTAATTCCTCACATTCAATGCAAATAATTGACAATGTGTCCATTGTCTGTGAAATCGATTAAGCTATAGTTCTACTGGAAGTTACACTCCTTTTAAAGACCTGATGTTAGTTTCATATGTTGCTGACTGTCTTTGATATACCGGCCTTCTTTTCAAAGAGTCATGGCAATTTATAAAGTCAAAATGAAAGATAGGCCGGTAGAATAGAAAGAGTCAGCAAAATTTCGAAATGGCATCAGGTCTTTGTTAAGAGTGTATCCTCCAATAGTAATATAGCTTCAGGACAATCAGCCAACGTTTCTAGGGCCGACATGTTTTATCTGGTCTTAGCTTACCGGGTGAAGTTTTAAGAGCACTTACGTATTCATTAGGACAAATAGGTAGTCATAAATTCAAATAAGGCTAGGTCGTCGTACTTTATTTCGAAAACATATAAAAACTAGCCAACTGATGATATTCGTTCACATAGCAATCGCTAGTCTACCGTGTATGGAGGGGCACTTACCATGAATATAGGTATGTATTTACAAGAAAAATTACCTATAAGATCCAACTGCTTTTTTCGGACTTCATCTTATTAGAACATTTTATACAGAGTTTTGATCTACATTAATAATTTCGTCAAGGGGTACGGTAGACTCGATTAAAACCTTACCTGAATAATAAAACATAAAAAAAATAATGATTTTGAGTCGACAACATATATCCAAAATTCGGATTGTCGAGTATTTTGTTAAATTCTATGTTAAATTCTAATGTGTTGACAGTCAAATCACAGTCGCCGTCTTGGGTAGAATAAACGTTCCGTTTTGTGATGTATATTAAAGAATATTCCTTTATAAGTACCGTTGCCAAATTCTCCGATAAGTACTCATTGCAATTTGTTTTGTTACTTTATGTTACTTTACTTTAAATTTTGATTTAAAATAAAAAATATTTGTGTTAAAACTTGGTGAGTTTTTATTTAATTTACTAAACATAAATAATGAAGCTATATGAATCTATGTCTGTCTATACCTTTAATATTTCTTGAAAACCGGTGACTACAGAAATATCTACCTACTTTTTGCACCTAGATAAGATTAAGATAGATAGATAGATAGATAGATTTAGACATTTTACCTGAGCTAAGCCGGGTTCTTATCTAGTATGTCTATAATTTCCAAACTACAAAACTTATTAAGGACTTGGAAAAATTACGGGACAATATGTAGAGCTCATATTAAAAATCAATAAAATAATAAACAAATAAACTACGCGTTGATAAATTATGGCTCAATTCAACATTTTGACTTTTGCCCCCCTTACATTTTGACACGTAACATAAAGAACCAGCCAATCTAATACCGCTACAATTAGTTAAGTAAATTCGGTATCAATAGCGGTGATGATACAGAAAGATGATCATTTTAAAAATTATGAAAATATCTTCTGCGTGCCTTTACCCACTTGCCTTTGATTATTTTTTTAAATGTGTTCAATGTACAGAATTTTCTTTACTACAGTCTTAGATAGATTTCCGTGAAATGTTTAAAATCTCTTAATAACTCCATATCAAATAGAAAGATGGCGCTGTTATGAAATTAAAAACTCGTCCCAAGTTTATCACACGTGAGCGAATCCAAATTTCGTAACATCTCTTCCAAAGACTAATTTCTTCTGTCTTATTTTGTCGTCTAGCTTCAGTTCATTAATTATGAATTGAAGAAATTTCAACAGACAAATTGAACCGAATATTTCAGATTGCAGAACAACTGAACTTAGATGTAATCAAATGAAAAAGTTGAATCGGAGATGATTACGTTCAATCGACTGCGAACTCGACGGTGTTCAAAGGAAGTGCAGTGAAGGAAAGTGATTTCAAATGCATATAAATGATGTCACTTAGAGCTGTTAATGCTTTGAAATTTTCTTGACTCCTTGAATGGAATATTTCATTTTTGTTGGAAAATCAAATTTGTTTTTCAGAAATATACATTTTATAAAATGACGAAATGCAAATACCCAGATGCATTTTCTGATGGACGAAACACATTTTATAAATGCTTAATATCTTAAAAAAACATTTCTGATGCTATGGTGGTAAGCGTTTAGCGTTTATTAGTTTATTAGTTACTTATTTTAATTATTTGTTGCACTAAGACATAACAAATACAAAAGCGAACTTAATGCTATAAATATTTTTCCCAACTTAAACTGGGAACTGGTGATGAAAAAAGACAAAAGAGACACGACAGTAGCGACCACAAACGACGTGACTTTAGCAAAATTAAACAACTGGTACTGAGTTTTTGTATTGTAAAAAAAAAATATTGAGAAAATCAGTGACATTGGTTGAGTAAAAACATACAAAATCAATCACTTCCGAACCTGGACTTTAAGCTCGGAGTGCTTACTCGGTCAACGAATGCATTGCTGTATTACCACACACATACAAATTATCTGCTTCTTATTCATAAGTAAATTCTTCTGAAGGCAAAACATATTTTCGTTTCGTTAATATAAGTCCAGTATCTATGAAGTCGTAAATAATCATAAGAGTGAAGAAACTTAAATAATATTCTGCAACTACTTTTTATAGCAAGGAGCTCATAGTTAAGATTTTATTTTAATACCTGCGTAAATGAACCCACTAAAGGAAGTCCTTTCTTCAGCTGGGTACCACCTTCCCAGTAAGGTATGACTAGCAGGGAAGAGGCACGCCTGACTCAGTCCCATCACCACTCGGCATCCACACAAAATTTTCCAACCACCCTAAAGGACACAGCAGAATACAAAGTATGTATAAAGAAGAAGTATTAAGAAGAACAGTGACTTTCATTCATCATCGACAGAGTTTAAGTTTGATTTGGTCAGCGCGTATAGTTTAACACTACACTACACGCACCCCTTTTTTTACTCGAGTACACGCGTGGCCTACTATATAAGGCCATTTTAAAATGTTAATCAGTAGTATATTTATAATAATTTGAACAAAACAATAAATGGAATTGAAAAGTTATTTATTTTACTTAGTATTTCAACATAATAAATTAGATATATTATTCAAAATATTAAACAATTAGCAATTCAGTAAGTATCTAAGAAATAGTAACAAAAATGGCACATCTGAGATCAACGCAATTTTTTTTTACTATTCAAAATAAAATTTATAACAATTTTCGTTGTTTTCGTAGCAATTAGGATATACTTCTGCTTGGTGAGCGGAACTTGGAATTTGAATTGGAATCTTTTACTAGAAACATATCAAAAGCTGTTAAGTAACGAAAGAGCAACAGACAGACGGACATACAGACAAACTTTAACATTTAGAATATTATTAAACATTAATTATTGATTAATTCACAATAATTTTAGTGTACAATACAACACTCAGCAACAATTGTGATTAAATCGAAAAAATACAAATAGGCATGTCAAAAAATACTAAAAGAATTAACAATTTACGCACAATGAAATTGCAAAAAACTGACTTCAATTATTTTAGCACAGCACGATTTGCTACTTGTAGTTATGCTTTTTTTAACCATAGCTTATAATTTGGAGATGGTCTTAGATACATTTTATTAACATTCCACTAGTTCCCGTATTCGAATCCCGGGTTGGGCAACAAAAACAAAATGTGGAATGTCCAAATTTCTATAAGAAAATGTTACGGGTTATATACCTTTCGGGCGTCTGAACGCTCAAGGTCGCGTCTGCTACTTACGTCCGTAGTTTATTTCTAGCTTTAGGCACAACTTACAACTATACTGGCTGCCCTACCAACTGTTCCAAAACATGAAACTGAGATATACTACCACCACAGTCCACAGAACCTACTCTACCGCTCTCTACCACTGTTAGTCCTATTTGTAATGACCATTTACTCTATGCTTACCTTTTACAAGCTGCCAGGTAGAGAGGCAGATAGTTTACTCTACTTTATTAAACTATCTCTGTGATTTAGCAGTTCATTGACCTTGACTTCAAGAAGTTCCTAATAACATTTAATTTTCTAATAAAAACAAGGTTGCTCGGGATTAGGAATGTATACAGTTAACGGCTTTCAACTGGTAGCTTAAAGAAATTTCCGAATTTTATGCTCTTACTTATTACATTGTAATAAATCTCACCACATCTATAAGTAACGGCAGGAGACCGCAAATGGCGGTGTTTGCCAACAACGCCAGCAATATAATGAGCTTGCCACCATATCTCTTCGCCAGCATCCCACTTGGTATTTGCATCACGAAGTAGCCCCAGAAGAACGATGATAATATCAACCCTTGGATAGTTTTATCCCATTCGTATATCTATAAATAAAAAAATTAAACCACACTTGGTAAGTTTTGGATTTTTTTTTAAATTAATTCAACAAAATATAAAATCAAATATTGATCATGATTCCTTGTTTTTTTTAGCCGACTCTAAAAAGTAAGAGGTTACCAGTTCGTCTTTTTTTTTTTTTGTAAATAGAAAAAAGCATTAAACCTTACTGGTTAAGTTTCGGACTTTTTTATGAGTTATTTTACAAAATTTTAAATCTAACATTTATTATGATTATTTGTGTCTTTCTTTTAGGTGACTCTAAATATTTGAAGGTTACCAATTTATCTCTGTTTTTACCTGCATATAAATTGCTATGAGTACTCTACAGAACGAACGGATCCGAAAACGGATTTTGATGATTCGTGTTTTGAAAGATAGTATAGGGATACAGATAGTAAAATCATTTTAAAGCAGCAAATTCATATAAGTCCTACCACATACATTTGGAAATTTTCGTACGCAATCAGAGTGATTTTGATATGGGCGGAATTCCATCTCAACTTTCGAAACGGGGTTCCGTAACGAAATTTTGCATGCGTATGGCAAGCCATTTTTTTTTGAGGTTTAAAAGGCCATTTGTATTTTTCAACATACGAGTATAATATAGAAAAAGAGGTTGTTTTGGTAATGTAAAAACTTACTGTAACACTAGTGGTGTTCTTCCGTGCCATATCCGTCATGGCGAGGACCGCAACCGCCATACTGCTTCTGGAGATAAAGAAAGCCAGCATAACCAGGAACATGCACAGACCTTGAATATGACGGACGCCATAGCCGTATTCTAAAATGGTACCACATGGTAACGTTTGTCTAGTAGTAAAAAAACGACTTTTAAGAAGGATAAAATGGTAGAAAAGTATAATAAAAAAGGACGTTTTTTTTAAGTATGGAAAATCCTCACGGATACCTGCCGCACTCCAAGGAGAGCAACAGGTTATGTCGGACTCAAACCGACCTGACCAGAGGAGCCAGACGGGGTCGCTTTAGCATTGACTATCTTACTCCGCGGCTAAAACGTGATCCTACTCAAAGAGGAACCAATCCGGCTATTGAAGTCGCCTTCTAGGCGTGCGAGGTTCTGGACTTTCCCCGATAACCACAATTTGCAGGAGCTTATAAACGAAATAATTACCTTCTTGCCCCGCAGATCCGCCTAAGCTGGAGCTGGCCCAAAAAAGGTAGAAAAAAATTCGAACTCAGATATTCAAAACGAATGTTTAGTGTACCCAAAAAAACTTTCTTGAAGAACATGAATAGGGAAGGACGAAAAGAAACTGCTGTTTTTATAAATGTTTTTTTTAATAATCCAAATTTCACCGTCAACTTTAAACAAGATCAACATAAAAATGCTTTTAGTCTATTGTTTAGTGTCAATCATGTCAATTTTATTGTCAAAGAAATTTTGAATAATGTAAATATTTTACTATTAAACGTAAAATATGTGATAAATTCTCCGGGGATGGGGATAATGATATTGTCAGTTTTATAAAAGTACTTCAAGAGCTTATGCATGATGAATTATGGGATCACAACTGATAATTGAATTTGTTACCATTGAACTAAGTTTTACTAAACTCGGTTTTCAATATAATAAGTGACATTAGTCCTAGTCCTAAATGATAATCTGACAGTTGTATAGAAGAATTTTGAAATTCTGACGACTTGAAAAAAAAAATACTTTTTATAACATAGAGGTGACCATGAACATGTTTTTTAAGGATTTTTTAATGATATTGGAAGGCACCCAAGCAGACGGATTTTCTAATGGTAAAAAGTTCACGCCACCTAGAAACCCAAACGATGGTATTGGTGTGTTGCCAACTAGTGGGCCGGATGTTAGTCCTCGAGCAAAAGTAAGTTTAACGGCTTTTTAACCCTAGAACACGTTAACAGCAAGCATTAATATTAAGGCGGCAGGAATAGGTAGCATGGTAGTACCAATCCGGAGGAGTCGGTTCAAAACTCTACCACCTATTAGGTTAGTGTTAGTGGTGGTAAGCCTTTTCGAGATGCAGATGAGAAGTAAAATAACCACATAACCATATCATATCTTTCCTAAAGGGCCACCGGAAACTTACAAACGTCAAATACGACAGCGTAGCTGTTGTGTTACTGCCGAATCATATAAGCGAGAGATACAACCCCAGTCGTCAGATATCTCTCACTCCAACATATTATTGTTGGAGCTGAGACATCATCATGGTGGCAATTGCTCTTATCAAGAGTGGGTATGATGCGAGATAGCAAGAAATATAAAAGGATGAAGAAAAAAGCAAGATACGGTTTATGTCAGTCATAACTTTTATACTCATTTTTAAATGCCATAAGCTAAGAATAAATGAATATGCCTGAACAAGTTACACAAATTGAATCTAGACCCAAAATAAGCAAATTTTAAACTTGTGTCAACGATACTAGCACTTAAATAGGTATCAGATCAAAGGAGGATGCAAATCCTGGTCCCACCTTCCAATAGCTATGTGTGTTATATCGTTAGATAGGTAATTTTGATCTAAATAAAAGTAACTATGGCGACAAGTTCTAAATCTTAGTCCGTTCAGAGTTATTAATTTTTGATTTTCCAAGATTCAGTGAAGAACAAATAATAAAAATAGCTTTAGGAACATATCAAGTGAAGTTAACTAAATCTTACTGCAGCGAACATCTACAAAATGGATTGTATTCGATAGAAATATATCGAGAAGCTGCTTTGAAGGATTTACCTAATTATGGCATCGACGAGGATGCTTGGCTCTTACGTGGACGTATACAGTCGCGACACGTGAGAGCTAGAAAGTACTACTGTTACTTATTAGTACACAATAATAATATTATTTAAAGATATTGTACCTGCATCACAGTAAGACCTACTGTAGGTACCTGTAGGTACCTGTGCACACACTATATCAATCGTTTGGTATTTATGGTACACCATATATAAGGGATTTGTAGGCCCAGCCTTATTTTTAAATGATGTTTTTGTAGATGTGCATAGTTAAGTAAATGTTTATATTTGAATTATGTTACCATTGTTATATTAATAAAAAAGTTTTTGTCAATATTAGCATTGGTTTAAAGTAACATATTTGTCAACATTAGCATTATAATTATTTTTGGATCTTGTAAAACTTCCATGTTTGATAAAGGATAACTCTGAACGGACTAGGATTTGGAACTTGTCACCATAGTAATTTTTATTCAGCTCACAACTACGTATCCAATGATGTATCACATATACAATGGCATTGTCCTTTAATAAACACCTAGATCCGGAAAAACAGACATCTAAATGTTTATCACATAATATTATGTCTGCCACAGTCGGGAATCAAACGTGAGACTCGAGGCAGGTCTTTGGAAATAGGCGTACACGTTAGCTTCTCGACCAACGAGGCGGTCAAAGCCGAAGGAAAAATAAATTAAAATGTTCTGCCATATATATAACAATCACTAGCTAAGCCGACAGACATTAGCCAATCCTAACTATGATTTTCCAACCTTCTGTTAACAAGTACTAATAGAATAAAAAATAATTATCAAAAAAATATCCATTGCGGCTTCAAGCGATAACCAAGGGAAATGGGGTATTATTTTTTTATAATGTAAAATAATATTCCACTTTTATTATGTTATTATTATTTATAATATAAAAAAATAATACCCCATTTCCCTTGGTTATCGCTATTTAATTAGTTTTTAGTATATAGTATTAGTTATATTATATTATAAGGTTTTATATTTAAATAAGATTGTTATTTTGTCGGCCTAACATTTTTTTTGAAAGTAGCATAATTAATTTACATTATATCTTGTTTTTTAATAAATTAAATATTTTTTATGTCATTTTTTTTAATTATAGGTGCACTGGATTTTTTAAATAAAACAGCCGTATTTGACTCATCACTACATAATATAAAACAAAGTCGCTTCCTCTGTCCCTATGTCTCTTTGTATGCGTAAATCTTTAAAACTACGCAACGGATTTTGATACGATTTTATTTAATAGATAAAGCGATTAAAGAGAAAAGTTTATATGCATATTTCATAACCGTGCAAAGCCGGGGCGGGCCGCTGGTTTCAAATAAAATATAAAAAAAGGTTGGTAAATGAAATAACATACTAAGCCAACACGAATTTCATCCTCATTATAATACCCAATTGTTATATCGAAAAACATTTTTAAAATACCATTGCAAATTTAAATATTTTGGAGCTTAACTCGCCAAACGCTCGGAGAACTCTTTATAAAAGCTATTTTAGGGAGATAAAGTTTAGAGTTTAAATACAAAGAGAGTATTTTAAAAATAAAATAAGGCGGAAAGGCGTACATTGAGTAAATAATACACTTTGCCTTTGGCATAAACAAGCAGCCTAATTTAACTGTAATAGACAATATAGAAGCTTTGTTAAGGTTAAGGTATATTTTTCAAGTTTATTCAGGCGATCCAACGGTTGAACGATTGGAGACATCTTGTTTGTATTATTCATACTAGCCGACCCGGCGAACTTCGTATCGCTATATTAACACCTAAGTGTTGAAAGTTGTGCGGACCAAATTGAATCTTTCCCTGCAATTTTGCTGGTTTTTCCCTTCATATGATACTTCTCCTAATAATGACCAATACAACACAAAAAAATAGCAAAATTGCTGCATCTGTTAAGACGTGATAACCACGCGAAATGGGCATTTGGGTGCATGTCCGACTACTTTATCCGTATATAAATATATATTCGGACTAGCCACCCACCCAGTAGTAACCCACCAAACTTCGTATCGCTTGACTACCGGATCTAATATAAAACATTCAAAAATAAAGTGTAAAAATGTAAGTTGTTGACAATTGAAAAATTTATTAAAAAATTTTATTTTCCAGTGGGATCTAAACCGTTCTTGAATTCCCTTGAACATAAATAAAAAAATCATTAAAATCGCTTCAGTCGATTAGGATGAGTTCAGTGACATACACAATCACATAAGATATATGTTATAAAGACTAGAAGACCCAGTAGCCGAACTATTAGTTTTTGCAGATTTACTGCGCTTTCTTATTATTATCATTAGGTCCGCTTGTTTGTTTACATATAAGCGTGATTTACCGATAGTACAATAACTTTTGCAAATTGTCTGTAATGCTGATTATAGCAACATTTTAATTTTAAACATAAGTTACAATCCTTTTTTAAAAACCTTTTTTGGGTATAACCAATCAAGTACATTTTTCATTTCAAGATATGTACGCGCTTGCTTAACCGGTTTTGATTGAATTTAAGCTCAATGCGAATTTCTATAAATTCGTTTGTTAGTTTATCAGTTTGGCGCAAATAAACAGTCGAGAATTAAAAAAAAAATGGTTTGGTACCATCACAGTGACCTAAATTCAGAAAAATATTTGAATGTTTTATAAAAAAATCTTGAATAACCCTGAAAAAAGGGTAAAAACACTTACTTTTTTCCGAAAAACTTCCAGTAACCCTCATTTTGTAAGTTTATTGATTGAAAAATTTTATAACTGGCCCTCTTTGCACCATTGCGGTCTCCCATAGAATAAATTACAATAGAAATAGAAGCAAAAATGACAACTCGCTTTTCTAATGTACATAGATAATAATAAATAAACGATTGCGCAATTTATTGTGTACCTTATTAGCAAATGTTTTGAGTTTAATATCTAAAACTCAGTCTTGCCTTTGACGTAACATCTCACGTCGTATTTCTTGTTGAGCTTATAGAGTAATTCTCATGCAAACACTAATATTTGCTCTGTGTTATGTTATATGCAATAATATTAGAATACCGCTGTCATAATCAGTAGCTTATTGCTGCGTCCGTGTTGTTTGTGATAAGCGAAGTGTATGCGATGTTGCTATTTTAGTATATTCAATGTTTATTTATACACGCACTTGTAATTTTCCATCAATCTTTGATATTGCGTTTTGTCAAGTTTTATCTTCCCTCACAAGTATGGCAGAAGCATGAAGCTACGGCAGTCGAAAAAGTATCGAGAATGGATTATTTTGTTTACGGTTCCAAATTTAAACTTTTGTTTTTTTTGTTGTTAGATTGGGACAACTGTTTTCTATTTTGGCGCGGAGTTTAAGTTGCACCTGTTATTTATATTAAATACAGAGCTATTTTTAGTTATATCATATTTTTGTGTATTGAATATTTCATAATTGACAAAAACATCGACCAAAGAGTTTGTCTTAAATTTGGAAACGCCAATGAAATTTCGGATTCCGAGTCAATGAGAATGTTACAGAAGGCTTACGGTGAATCAACTTCGTCAAAAAAAGTATTGTAAGTTGTAAAGTGTAAAAATATTGTAAGTACATAAAGTTATCGGTTCACACTAATATAAAGCTAGAAAGTTTGTTTGTTTGCTTAAACGCGCTAAAATCAGCATTCGATCCAGTGGGGTCCGATTTAAAAAAAAAAACCTTTCAGTTCAGTTCAGTTCAGTTTCAGCCCAATTGTCGAGGAAAGCTGTAGGCTAGATATCATCATGCTAAAACTAATAGGATCGAAGTTCAAGTTTCGTAAAAATCCTGTATGACCGAATTGTTTCCCTTTGAAAATTATAAAAAAAGTATCTTTTTTATGCTAACCAAATTTGTTTTAAAATAACACATTATGCATTTTTATTGCATCAACATTATATTAGTCCTTATTCAAATAAGTACAAGTAGGTACGTTTTTCATTACAATTATTCAATTTAAAACCAAATTGCTATATACATCATTCGATTTAAATAAATATCATAGGGGATATCGCACTTTTAAAATAACATCAAATGATCGAGTACTGCGTGCACAGATGTGCAAAGCTGGCAAGTTGTCATGAGAGGAAGGCGGTCGCGGTGTTACCAGTATTATGCTGTTCGTCCAAAGAACACTACAGTCATAAATAGGATTTTGTAACTATAGTCTACAGACCGCGTGGCCTAGACGAGTGCTCGGTGAAAAAATTTGCGGTAAATATTCCATGTGTCGCTGAAGTTGTAAGTAGGTATACTATCAAATCGAGCGTTAAATTGCTTTTCCAAGTAGAAAAAACACTAATGGGTCTTTTCTTACTAATCATTCCAAATGAATCTAGCCACCAGGTGACGTAAATTTCTTAGTATCGGGAAATCTGTCTGCTCGTTTTCCTTGCAATATAATTAAAAATACGAATTAACAAAATTTGTATAATAAATGCAATAGTATTTCAGCTTGTTCGCAATAAATGGTCGATTTCAAGTTTTTATTACATATGTGTCAATGGAGTTTCCCGTCATTCATAACTCCTTTTTAGTAATATTTTTTTCATTTAAAAGATTTTGAGGTGGTCAGGCTGCTACCAAGTTAGAGTTTTTTACCTAATGTCATTTTATAACGGTCGTTGAGTAGAAAAAAATTCAAAAACTTTCTTATTGATACTATAATATGAACCCTAATACTGATCTACTCTAGGTCTTCAACCAACATTACCCAAGTACCCAACATTATTTTTTCGTGAAAATTGTTTTTCGCATTTGGTTTTTGACAACCCTTACTGACTACTTCTTAACAAGACCGTTCAAATCTTTCCACACCTAGGCTAGTAATATCAGGTTTTAACTGGATGTATTTTTCATGAAATCAAGGTTAGAAATATTTAATAAACTTTGTTCATTGTGAAGATACCATCCTCAGGAATTTATTTTGATATTAGAAATTAGTTTCTATTTTTGACTTCAATAATTTTCCAGATTAAAGGCTCGAAAGGTTTTGTTTATTTCAAGTGTTTGTAAACGATAATTCACCATAAATGTAAACACTATACTACTACCAGTGGAAATACTTTCCATAAAATAAATATGCTTTTGATCCCCCTTTGGTATAGCGATCCAAGTGTTGGGCTTGACTTCATAAGGTCCCGGGTTCGAATCCCGGGTCGGGCAACAAAAAGAAAGTGTGGTATTTCCAATTTTCTAATTAAAAAATGTTGCTCGGGATAGGATATGTGCCCGGTTTTAGGTTTGCCACCTATCACATTTTGGGACTTAGTGTCTTCGGCTAGTCGTGGGAGCCCTGGTTGTGCCTCAGCCTACCCCTTCGGGGATATAGGCATGAAGATACTTACTTACTAACTCAAAAATATAACGTTGCCGTAATTGGACTTGTTGATGACAGCCTTGCAATCTATCACACTGTGGGGCTTAGTATCTTCGGCTAGTCGTGGATACCGTGGTTGTAGGTTTTCCTACCTATTTGAGGATACGGAAGTAAATTTAACTTACTTGCGAATATGAGGACACCTTTGATGTATCTCTGACTACCTGTTGGAGAATACGTTCTTAAAGATATTTTACTTTACTTGCAATTATGATTTTAAGAATAAACAAAGAAAAAGTTGTACTACTTTTTACCCCAAATCACAACAGCTTTCGTAGAAGAGCTAAATAACTTTAATACGTGGACAAAGTTGCAAATAACAGCTCGTCATCTCTACATAGTATAAATCAAAGTCGCTTCCTCTGTCCCTATGTCCCTTTGTATGCTTAAATCTTTAAAAATAAACGGATTTTGATGCGGCTTGTTTAATAGATAAAGAGATTGAAGAGGTTTAAATGTATATTTCACAATCCAGCAAAGTCGGGGCGGGTCGCTAGTAAAAAGATAAAAATCATTCAAGTTCATAATAAGATTGCGACCATAAACACAGACACGGTATTTGAAACAAAATATTTATTTTTAAACTAATCTTAATTGTAAGTCAAAGATAAAATTATATTTATCACCTGTCATGTGCAATTTAAACAAGAGGCTGATAACGTGTAAAGAAAATTTTATTTCTCTCTGGTACTGTCGTAATTTGCTACATAAATAGCATGTCTTGATTTTTATCAATGCTATTACTAGCACAAAATACGCATTTCTACAACATTAATTTTCTTCCAGTTTCATTCCTAATTCGATCTAACTTTTACTGTCTACCAGTTCAAATTCAAATATGTTTATTCAATTATTTTACATTAGCGACCCGCCCCGACTTCGCACGTTTATCAAGTAAACATATAAACCTAACTCTTCTCTCACTTTATCTATTAAAAAGAACCACATCAAAATCCGTTGCATAGTTTTAAAGATTTAAGCATACATTTAAGCAAGGGACAGAGGAAGCGAGTTTTTTTATGATTTTGGAAGGCAAACAAGCAGACATATTTTCCTGATGGTTAGAAATTTCCGCCGTTTTGAGACACCAACGGTGGTAATTGTGCGTTCCCAACCTGAGGCTGGGATGTTAGGCCACGAGCAAAACTAAGTTTACCGGCTACCTTACCCTCCGAACTGGAATACGTCATGACGTTATGGCGTTAGGAATGGGTAAGGCGGTGGTACCAATCCGGGTGAGGCGCTCCGAAACTTTACCACCTATTTTATACTCTGTAGTGATGGTAAAATACATACAGTAACTATTCGGTAGCAACTGCAATAGTCGAATTACTGTGACGCAGCTACTAACGGCCACCTCCGTATAAAACAATTACATAACTAACTGTATTTCGTGGAAATACAGTTAATATAACAAAAAAGAACTGTAGCAGAATAATTAGTTTAAACCAAAGATTTTATAAAATTAGGTTTTAGTTTTTGTGTATAATACATATTATAAGTATGTGTGTTTGTGTGATACAAAGACACATCACACAGATGTGTCTTTGTGTCTTCTTGTGTGTATGTGTGTGTGTGTGTGTGTGTGTGTGTGTGTGTGTGTGTGTGTGTGTGTGTGTCTGTGTGTGTATAAATATGTGTATACGTGTACGTGTGCCAATGTGTTTGTGAGTAAATACCTATATTATGATGAAAGCTCAAACAAACTTATAATAAAGTTTGTAAAGTTTTTTTTACATTGCTAGAAAGACCACAAGAAGAAGCAGTATACATACCTATATAACTTTATGCCAAGCCCTTTTCGAGATAGGAGGATTTTTTCGCATTCATTACTCATTCCATACAAACACGAAGATCTCGGCTACTATCAATGCTCCCATAAAACCTATTTGCGATTTGATCGTGGAATGCTAACTCTTCAGATGCTAGGGTTCTTCATTCACATTAAAATTGATTATCCGTTTAGTTAATCTTTCATCTACCAAACCTTCCACGTGCCGAAACCAACAAAGATGGTCTTTCTCATTTTTATAACCTTTTTTTTCGATCCTGCTCTGTAGCTGATGTAACTGCTGCCAATGTGACAGGGGAGTGTGACAGTATAGATTATTTTTTCTTACTTTTAACATAACCAAGTCTCGATTCCATAATTTAAAAAAAGTATCTTCACACCCTTATCCCGAGAGGTATAACCAGTGCACTCACGAATAATCGAAAAACAGTAAGTAACTCCTACAATGTGATTGGTGACAAACATGTAATCATCGATGACATATCTAATTACGAGCAATGATATTTTAGTTAGCAAATTGATAAACACATTTCCTTTTTATCGCCCAACCCGGGGATTGAACCCGGAACCTCATGAAGTTAAGTACAAAAATGGGAATGCTAGACCACGAACCATTAAATAATGTGGGACAAGCACAAAATGATGCGAAGCGAGTCTAGCTCACTAACCCAAACACTAAGTTTGGAATAGTTTTCCCAGTACTTTTATTCACGGCTTCAAGCACCCATTTTCCTTTCTATGTAATGCTGATTAAATTAAATAGGCAATTAAATATATCAGTATAGAAAATACTATGCTAGTATAGTGCTGTGACAAATAATATCATAACCAAGCAGAGATCCATTACTATCCTTACCTATTCCGGGTGCCACAATGACTGTATTTGACCCTGTCGTATTCCGAATCCGAACACCCCATTAACAAGAGAGCGACGCACCTGTAACATCTACGGTGTCTTTAAGCCATACCTTTTACCAGCAGAACCACCTTAATCTTGTTTTTTATGTTAGAGGTCAGCAAACGAGCACATGACTCTCCTGTTGGTAATAAACCACCGTGGCCTACAGATACCATGTAATATTATGTTACATGTACATCACTGTTCTGAGGTCAGAATGGAAGACCTCTTTTTTTTAACAGCTGCAAATCCTTATGGACACCCGCCACTTTCGGGGAAAGTGGCAGGTTATGCCGGACTCCTACCGGCTAAAGCCACTCGGTGACCATTTTCTGTACGTATCGGGTGACTGCGGGACCTCCGAAGAACGAACCGCTTTCACCCTTACACCTGTTCGTTGGCTCATCCGCTCAGAAGACACAATTTTCTGGTACCAGCACATTGACGACAGCAGCATGGGGTCACCAGCCTGCTATGCTGCCTCACATCCCGGGCTGCTTTATAAGCCAACTGATACCATGATCAGTTGGCTCATTGTACAAGTTCACCAGCTACGCTACTCTGCAGACGGGAACATAACATAGTTATTATGGTGGAAGGAATGGGTAAGGCAGTGGATCCCGACTTGAGTGAGTTAGTGAACAGTAATCTACCAGTGGTATTATTGGCAATGACCTATATTTTGAGCTGTGCTCGCCTCTTTTAAGCTACCTGGCAGAGAAGCAGATGGTCTATTATACTCAGTGGACTCGGACCAACAAAGAGAGAGTTATATACTTTCTGATTCCTATTCTAATTCTAAGTAACCTTAACAAAAGTTAAAAAAAAGAAGTCATGTATTCGGAACGTACACGACTGTAGCGCCACCTTGTAGACGCAACTTAAGGGGAGTATGTCAAATAGTAGACAATTGCATCATACATTTTGTTAAATAAAATATAACAAAAATAATATTAATAGTGTTTTTATAGACTTTTTTGTTAAAAACAATTAAAAAAAAATTAAAGTGATTTTAGGAACTGATTCTGAGAGTGTAAAACATGATCTACATAAAATAAATTCTGAAAACGTTAATCCAGCTTTAATTTTAATTAAAATATTAAAAGTTATCCATTAATTGAAATTTTGTCATAGTTAAATTTGCTTATAAAAATCAAAATTACTGAATAAGTAATAATAATAATAATTAAATAATTATCCCTGGACTAGTTACGAAAATTGAATCTAAACCCAAAGTAAGCGTATTTTATGCTTGTGTTATGGGTGTTAGTCAACGATACTAATACATAGAAATAAGTAAATAAATACCAGACATTTAAATGTTCATCACACAAATGTCTGCCCTCGTCGGGAATTGAAACCAAGCTTCGCGGTGCCAGTTCAATCATATATTGTTAACAATATATCAGCAAATTCTTGGTTTGTTGTTTCATCAGACCTTAGGGCTTTCGAAAAGCAAAATAACTTAAAAGCGGTCTTGAAACGATTTTTGTCAGTGCAACAGCTTTTAATATTTTTTTCTGAAATTAGTTGTTGCAATTCTTCAAGTTGGTTCAGCGTCGCACTGATCAGCCTATTGCAAATTAAGACCTTTCTTCTTCAAACTCTTGATCTTGATTAACCAGATGAGGTTAAGTTTGATTTACTATTTCTATTAATATTTCATTGGTTGTTTTATATGTTCTGCTGCACTCTATAGCTTTTATTGTTCTTTGTTTAATCAGGTGTGTATATCTTGCTAGTAAATGTGACTCACTAACCTTCCGCTTTCGATGTACTTTAAGGTAGTATCATGCGGACGTAATTCAGACTTGCTTCCGCGTCTGATTTTTTGTCTCTTATAAAATGTTACATATTTTGTCGTCAGATTCTGGATACCATGGTAATCGATCATCAACAATAAACAATAATACCATAATTAATAAGCATCTTAGAATTCAGGTTGTGTCCAACATCACTTACTTTTACCTTTTAACAAACAGCTAGCAGTATGATTCTTTGATCAATTTTTTTAGGTTGCTTTAGGAAGAACATAAATATTACACTGACTGTCCACACTATATTTTACACAGTCTGTTTTGACCCATTTTCAAAACAACGTTTGATCATCAAATTTCACTAACCCCTTTTTTACACATTTCTACGCAGCATTCGCTGTGATAGTTAACTCTATCCCTTCCATACACATCGCTTGTACTCAATATTGTTCAGCCGTAACGAAAACCCGTTTGACATGTTCCTGTTATGAAATGTCATTTTGATGACGAGCGATTTAGTCGTAAAATTCAATCTCAATCAATTAAAAATCGCTGTATTAGTGTCCCAATGTCTATCCTCATTAGAGTCATGTATCTGTTTTGTCAATATTACATCTGCCATTATATCTTAAATAATATTTTGGGGCTAAATATTTAAGCTTTTAAATAGTGCAGCCATCTTAAAAGTGTAAACGTCACATGAACAGAAGGGTCTTACTTTACAATTAGGGCACGTTTGGGCGGCACACCTCTTGAAGATCTGTCGTTAGTATTGATCGCTTGTCAACTGGCAGGAAAGGATCTAAATCAAATCCACCCTGAGTCTAACAAGCGTGAAACTACTCAATATTAGTTTTTAACTGACAACAAGTTACTTCCTAGAAAGCTGTGCGTGATTTGTCTGAATTACAAAGAAACAAACAATTTATTAAACAACCTAACATGTCGGGCTTTTGACACCAACGTATTTGATTTTAATTGACTTTTCTTAAAATATTTATAAACATGATCTTATTATTAGACAATTGTTATTAGGTAGAGACAATTTAGTTGACTTAAAGTTTTTAAATAATTTGAACAGTTTCAGTGCATTAAAGTAATATAGTTGTTGTTGCACGAACATCGCCAGAAGTGTAGTGAAATAGAAAGTACGAAACTAGTAGAGAGGTTAGCTAACAACTTTGAGATGAACATCAAACTATTGTGGTGGGAAGTGAAGAAGTCGCAAAGTTGTTCGTCTGTCTCTAAAATGAAAATAGTTAAGTCTAAGATTGGTGATATTCTTGGAAACATGCATGATGTGTTAAAACGGAGGAGTGAATTTTATGGAGATATGTATGAATATGTCCACGATGTTATCGCTGGGTCCGAGTACTCAAATAACTCGGAAATAGCGGAGGCATGTAAAGGCATTATGATGGAAGAAGTTGAATGGGCGATTAGAAGCGTGAAATATGGTAACAGCTGAGATGATCAAGTTTGGTGGTCTTGCTGTCCGGGACTCTTTCTAGTTTTTATGTAGGCAACAAATGTTGAAAGACCGGCAAAGAGTGGCGTGCAGTCATCGTGACGTTGTTTAAAGGCAAGGGTTCTCGCAAGGACTGTACAAGTTACATCTTGAAGACCATTTAACTGATTTATAAACCGTTTCTTTTTTTTAAGCTAGGTAAATTTTGTCAGTACAAGGAAACTTTACATCAGGTTTGAAGTTTTAATTTTGTTTGCTTTTCGGGTGAGAGTTAGTTTTCCGTATCTTAGTATTATTACTTATTCTGTGATATCATCTTTTGTTTTACCCGCAATATCATCTTCCAAATACAATAGATTACGTGACGTTGGAGTGATATAATGGCCAAAACGGAACGTTACAATTTTTTACAAGAATATTTTGAGAATAACCTGCAAGTCAGCCAAAAACATATATTAATAGTAACGCGCTTATTATTACATATTTAAGAAAACAGTGAGAAATATCATTGCAGCTATTAAATATAAATATATTGTCCTAATTATTACTACCATCAACGATCTTTGAAATAATTTAAGTGACATTTAGCATCCTAGGTTCCCCTAATCATACTTTGATTATGTAAAGTCGTATATAATAGGTGTAAATAAAGCAGCTCTAAATATTACAAAATAATTCCATATTTAATACAGTCTCATACATTGATATTAAATAAATTCAGTGCGAAGCTTTTTCTTGGCTTTCTTCTTTGATTTCCTTTTTCATAACCGGCTTCATTTCCTCTGTAAAGAAATAATACCATAAGCTAATTTACAGTGTATAGATATTAACTTATAATTTGTTCTTTAGTGTTTCAAATGGAACCCATTTAGATAACAGGATAGGAAGTAGCTTAGGTCAGTTTTCCGCTACAATCAGACTAGCCAACTATCTCCCTAACTCTCATCTAAAGCAACAGTATCGCTTCAGCCTGTTGGGATGGAAAAGAAATAAAAACTAACAAACAAACAGAATAACATACTATTGCAAAATTAATTAGTGTTAGTAAGTGTAGAAATATGGATAAATTAACTACACTTATAAAACACAAAAGCAATGTAACTGTTCATTCACTTGAATAATATAAAAGTGTTCATTTCTCCAGGATATGTTTCTGTACCTCCTAAACTGTTAACGACGAAATTAGGTATAAATATACAGACAGATACACATACTACATACTTCGCATAACTATCGCCGTAATAAATCACGTAGCTCAAAAAATAAAATGTGACATAACCGTGGGAGCAAAAAAGTGGAATCGATTGAACGATATTGAATATGGTGTAAGGACATCAGAAACTTTCAAAACATAGAGATATATTTTATGTTCACTATTCATTTTGGCATTCAAGCTAATTGGCATATTATTTCTGTTATTGGAGACAAATAAGGCATTTATACTAAATATTAAAATTTGATGTGCTCACACGTCATCAAGCAAATGTAATTGTTTTTTAGCTGTTACACGTTTCCTTACAGATAATAGCTATAAAATAAACTTTACACAGTCTTTTTTCATCTACCACCTAATAAAAAAATCTAGCAGGTCTCCTTGACACTGTATTCACTAAACTGTTAGCATGTGGGCTCCCCTACTATTTTGCAGTTTACAAAAAATTTTGCTTTCTTACCTGGATTAGCCTTAATTCTATCCAAGAATTCTGGATCGTCCCACTCCTGGCGCTCTGAAGTACTGAATATTACAAATGCGAAGTTGGACAACACGGAAATAGCGGCTATTATGAAGAATAAGATTCGCCACCGGCTTAAATTGGTCTAAAAATAAAATGAATTTTCGAATACTAAATTAAATTAAAAAAAACTGGGTGCAAAGATAAGAAATAAGTATGTAGCTAAAATTGATTTCAGAGAAAAGTATTGATTGACTTCATTGTGTAGTTTTATTGTTTCCAGGACAAAATTTGTAAGGAAAGTGGTCCGTGTACTTTTTTTTATGATATTGGAAAGTAAACAAGCAGACGGATTTCCTGATGGTTATAAATTCACGCCGCCTAGAAACACCAAAGGTGGTAATGGTGCATTGCCAAGCTGAGGCCAGGATGAAAGGCAGGAATAGGTAAGGCGGTGGTACCAATCCGGGTAAGTGGCTGCGAAACTCTACCACCTAGTCAGATGTCACGGTGTTAGTGACAGTAAGCCTATGCTTGCCTTTTACGAGCTGCCTGGCAGAAAGGCAGGTGATTAACAGATACTAAGTGTTAGCTCGCAATATTTATTAAAATTTGTTTTATTTGTTTGAGTGAATGTAATGAGGTCCTATTTCAGTTTTCAAGAATTTTCACCTAAAGGGCAAAACACAAATTCTTTATGATTCAACATATCCGTCCATAAGTCACAAGTACTTTTTCCGCAACTGCTATAACTACACTGTTGTAACTTAGTGGTAGATCTCCTTTGTTAACTCAAAATTGAAAAACATGTACCAAATAAAAAAAAATAAAGATTGGAAGCTCTCAACAATGAACTTAAACTAAAAACCATGATTACTCTGTAGTATAATGAATGAGCAACTAAAAAACTATGTACTTATTCTAACAAACAGTAACAAACATAAAGTTACAATATCTACGCTTAAACTTATTTAAACAAAAATAAACTTACTGGATCATTTTGTAGAATGACACTCGTAATGATGGGTGTAGCTATATAGCTTATATTCGCTGCGAAGTTGGATAGAGAGAACATCACCCCAGCGTAATTTGGAGACATATCTAACGGGGCCATCTAAAACGTAAATGGCGAGTTAGAGATCGCCTTCAACACTCCGGTGCGGAACCGCAGCGTCATAATATCTAATATGTAATGTAAACAGAACGCTCGGATAATTTGAGATATTGCCAACGCATCCATTAAGAATGTATGTGGAAGTGCAGTATATGGAAATGTATATGGAACTTTACGATGATGCAGAATCGCAGCGTCATAATTTCTTATTTTTGCAAATAGTGCACGTCTTGAATATCAACTTGAATATCTTAAATTATTAGAACCATTTTAAAGTTAAATATCAGGAAATGGAACGTTGTAAAATGAGTAAATCGAAATATCTTCATCATATCTAACAACCCTCGGAGAATTTGAGATATGGTATTTAAAAGCACATAGGTTAAGGTTCTTTTTACCTTGAAGTTTGTGTTGCCGTTTCTTTTCCTCGCTAGCTACATTTGTAAGCGATAGAAGTTTACCGTAGTTGGTATTAAATTTAATTTCATTTATTTAGTAATGAATAGTGAATCTTGTTATAAAATAATATTAATAATTTGCTTAAAAGTCAAACCATATTATGTAAATTAAAAATTACTTAAATATTTTTGTAAAATTGTATGAAAATAAATATTCTGTAAATAAACTATTTATTAACTATTAAACTATTTTTCAATAATTATTTAAAATAATACCAAATTTGAACTTGATAGCAAGTGCTAGTCAAAATTGACTATGTTAAGTCGTAGCGTCATAATAATTATGCATAATTTGCAACTATAAAGACATAGTTGCAAATATTACTAGAACCACTCTCGCGTAATCTAGACAAATTATTGACAAAGCCATTTGAAATGTAAATGAAAATTAGTGCTCAAAGTTAGCGCCCTGTACAATACGACAGTGCGGAACCGCTATGTGAATTCTGAGTTTCTATAAAAGTTATAGCGTCTCTTAGGTCCATAACTCACCAGGACGCCATTGCGACGTTGCCAGCGACGTTGCCATGGCTAGGTCTAGCATTCCTGCGTCGCCAAAGCGTCGCCATTCGGTCGCCAAGTGCGTTTGTCGTCGTACATCTCAATACGAACTAGTTGGCGACGTCACTGGCCACGTCGCCATGGCGTCTCGGTGCAGTTTAAGTAACTTAAGATATAAAGGATATTTGTTCATGCGACTTAAAAATAATCAAGGTTCTTATAGTAGTTCTTTTTAATAGTAGACGATGCATGACTTGCTAGAGCATCGCACTTGTTTCATTTTTTTTACTATTTATTGTTGTATTAGTTATTGTCAATATCTTTTTACAGAAAAAACCGCTACTTAACTATCAGTATAAGTTTGCCGGGTCATACAGTATAAAGAATTACTACAATTTGTAAATTGCAAATGAAACTTACCATGAAACCCGCTACGAAGAAACCATTTATAGTTAATGTGGTGACTAGAACCACTATTGCCAGTGCTTTATAGTTTGGTCCTATGAAAGACAGCACCATCAAGCCTATCGCCATACCGACTAACGCTGTAAAAGAAAGTTATTTTTACATTATCAGTGAGATCCTAGAAAAAGTATGTTTGGAAGAAAGTGGTACTGTTTAAATGAGAAAGGGTTTGCTCTGCTAGTTCGGTCATATGGAAAGAATGGCACATGAAAAATTGATAGAGATATTCAATGTAAATGTGGATAGATGTAGGTACCCGGGCAAGTCCAGGTTGACATCACAAGATCAAATTGCTCAGGTTTTATTCAGGGCTGGTGTGAAGATTCTGAAAAACCGGTCTGTATGGTAAAACGACTATGTATGTGGAGGAATCGAGAAGCAAAGGTCGTGAGTTTTGGTACTTGATACTCTATGCCCACCCCGTTAAGGCGTTTGGCGTAAAGACGTATGTCTATACAAAAGATGTATGTGTGTCTACCTCATTATCGGACTATTACAGTCAACTCTTAGATTTAAGCCTTCCTAAAATACACCATTCCAATCTTATATTTACATCGTTTTTCATGTGATTTAATAGCGGTTAAGTACATGATTCTTCTGACACCATCAGAAAACGTGACGACAGTAGCTTATAGACACCATATTATGTTACAGTGCAAACTACAATTCCCTTGGAAATCGTAACTAGGTATGTCTTTTGATATGATTACATACCTCTGAGAGATATTTGGCTTGTATTCTATCTATGGCGTTTTACTCGTATTTTTCTCTATCCTATATCAGCATAATTATTTTGTTAACATACAAAATATTCCTTCTATACTGGCTGCAATTCTGCTGTACACGATATAATCTTATTTAAGATGCATGCTATCCTTTTCAAATTAAACACAAACAAAAGAGAAGAAACATTTTTGTCGTGTCATATTAGTTGGACCCTATTATATAAAATGTAATTAGTCATCGTTTTACTAAGAATAAGACTAATTCGTCTTTTGAAATGTTGTATATATACGTGCATTGTCTCTTTCTACTTATGTTATTGAAAGTAGATAGCAACAACTAAAAATAAGTTTATAGGTTTGCAAATTACTTTATTTACTGTATAACTTAAATGTACCATATTTTTAAAATTTGTGTGTAGATACATGCATGGCAATGAAACTATAAATAAATTATACTTTACATATTGTGCTAAAAAGCCGTCTACAAGCACGCAATGATAAGTGGCCCCGGTTGTAGATCTTCTCACTAATCCAAGTAGATATAATGCTCCCAACCATCATGCCGAGGTACGGCAACGCCGACAGCGCAGCGCTCTGAGGAAATTACTATTATTGAACAAAGTGTTTTGTTAAATTACAGCTCTAGCTATCCTTGAAACTGTTAAAATTTGATTTGACATTAATCCTAGGATTATATCTTAGACCATTTGTTCCGATTGTTCAATATCGCATTTTAAAATTTTACTCAAATGTGCTTACATTTCAGTAAAATTTTAAATTGCGATATTGAACAATCTTCTGAGAATTATTGGAACAAGATTGGAAACAAATCGAAACAGAAAGTTGCCATGATTTTTAAGTTTAAGCAAATGATAACATTAATGTGAGTTTTAGTTTGAGCTCAGTTAACTTTGAAGTTTAGTAAACACTATTATACACAACTTAAAATGTTTGATATGATGTTGATAAAATTTATATAGCACGATCTTGTTATTTTAATTATTAACAATCGTTCGACGAAATAATTATGACATCACGACGTGGTTACCTAATAAATTATAGTTGTAGTCAGTTTTTGCAGTTTTACAACGCTTGATTATGAAGAAATTTGTTTCTGAATGCTTTTTTAACAGTCTAAAAAAAAGAGTAAGTTATCGACTCGACTGTATGTTCCTTTTTTGTTTATTACGCGATTACTCGGCTAATTACAAACCCACTTAGATGATATTTTTGACCATTTCTGTGCCATAATAATTTTATCACTATCCGACTTGTAGCTTTTGAGTTATAATAAATAAACCACATTATTAACGTTACTCAATGATAGGTGACGTGGTACCAAGTGTCAATAAAACAGTTCAAGTTGGTTTTCGCAGTTTTACTTAATTATTGTGAAAATCGTTAAAGTAAGAACTTGCATATTCTGAATTGAAATAGGAATATAGTCAATGCTGATATCGGCTTGTTACACCAAAATTACAAAAAACATACATTTTTAAGTGATATTTGCATTCCTTTCTCCAAGTAGGTAGGCAGGTCTACGAAAAACAGGACATATCCACATGCAGTTCCAGCGTGAGTAATCATAGTTGCCCAGAGTCCTGGAGTACAAAGTATCTGCTTCCACGGAGTGCGGGAAGTCTAGAATTTGAAAGTATGTTTAAATAGTTATAAACTGGTAAGCGGCTCTGGTAAGGAACGATACAATTCTACAGACACTTTAGATATTACTGGTACCTCGATGTTTTGAAGCCTGTTATCTTAGGCTGTATATTATGCTTGGCTGGCTTTCTTATTTTAGAGAACGAAACATTGTTATCATTCATTGAATTTGGCTGATATGTCAATCCGACCGTAAATATACCCTGTTTACTGCGGCCCTGGGCCATTGGACTCACTTCGAATCTACTACAGCTGTTGCTTATCTTTTGAAGGCTTCTTCCTGCCTTTACGTTTTGTTATGATAATGGAAGGCAAAGAAACAGACGCATTTCCTGATGGTAAGTTATTTAAGATGCCTAGAGACACCGAAGTTGGTAATGGTGCGTTGCCAGCCTGCGGACGACATGTCAGGCCTCGAGCAAAAGTAAGTTTACGGCTACCTTATCCTCCAAATCGGAACACGTCAACAAGAAGTACTAACGTTATGACGGCAGGAATTGGTAAGGCGGTGGTACCAATCCAGGCAAGTCGCTGCGAAACTTTACCACCTAGTCACTAGTCAGATGTCACAGTACTAGTGACGGTAAGCCTATGCTCGCCTTCTACCAGCTGCCTGGCAGGTACGCAGATGGTCTTTTCTGAAAAGGAGCCTGAAAGAAGAACTAACACGGGGAAAATCTAGTTTGTTTTCGGAGCTTTTCTTCTCGTAGACACAAGGTAGACCAAAGCTGAGAGGTCCATCTCTTCGAACTGAATTCAGAATGTAAAATAATATAATGGTATCAAAAACAGAACATGTTCAACTACAAAGAAAACTTTATTAAGACTCAATTTATGTAAAGAAAAAGAAAGCTATTGCAATATAGATATATAAAAAATGAATAGTTATTTTGCGTGATATACTCGTAACACCTGAGTAGATACGAGTAGACCAATTATACTAATTCCTTATTTTGTGTTGGTTATTCTTAGTAGAAGGATATTACAAGGGGAAAACTTGCAAGGAAAATGGAAAAAGTAATGTTTGAAAATGTTTCCGTATACAGACGGTTAGTAATTTCAAGAATAAGAATTAAAATCAGAAAAATATTTGTTCACGTGGACCACTAGATCAGAATCGCGGCCCTACACTGAGAAGATCCGGCAAAAGACTCAGCTACTTGTCTGTTTTCAATATTAATTTTTATTAAAGAATATAAAAAATACAAATTTCAATGTAATCTTAACTTAGACAACAAAACAACGAAGCACAACCAATCGCATTACAAATTGCAAGGCGGGATTGAAACCTCTTTTCCCAAGCATGTTCGTTTCTATATACTCTGAGATATATTGCCTTATTTTAATTTTATACGTACTTCTTTAAACTTATTTAAAAGTAGATCTCTAATATCACTGAGCAGCTAATTATAGAAACGTATACATTGACCCCAAACGGATTTAGTAATTACATGGAGACGAGTTTTATATAATGCGAGATTTTTATTTCATATTTTTAAGCTACATTAAATTCTCATAAATGTATTGAGAACTCGAGAGTACAATATTTATATCTAAGAAATTTTCTTGAAGGGAATTCCTTACATTAAGATTATAAGTAGTTCTAATTGTTTTTTTTTTTTGTAGTACAAATATAGTATTTATGTCTGCAGACTTTCCCTAAGAATCCCATAAGACATTAGACTTTGAAAACAGCTAAAACAATTTCAACGTCTGTTAATGTTCTTATTTTTATAACTGCAAACGCTGCTGAACTAAGTCTATTTGTCAGTTTCTCAGTATAACCGATTGCACCATTGCAATTTCCTATCAATTGTTATACCTTAAAAGACAGTGGCTTCAACCAGATTCAGTTTAGTTTTATTCAGTTGTACATTGGTACCTACTAGCCTAACATTGGGCATTGCAAATCTAATAAAAGTAAAAGAAGATTGTTAACTGTGAACCAATGTACAAATTTGGATATCGTATTGTTCGCGTCGTCATACCTATCTAATTGTCTTTTTAATTTAAATATAAGTGAAGTGTCATCCACAAACAATTCAATTTCGTGAATATTCCCTTATGTAATAAGGTAAGTTGTTTATATATAACAGAAACAAAAACAAACCAAGAATAAAGCCTTGCGGTACGTCAATCACAACCGTAGAACCCAGAGAAATTTTACTATTTATTTTACCCCTCTGAACTCTATAGTTCAAGTACAAGATCTTGACACCAAGAACAAAAGTAAATTAAATTCCATAATAGCACAATTTCCTGATCAAAGTATCATGATTAACACAGTCGAAAGCCTTACACAGATCGCAGAATTCACCTTATGCATCATGCTAGTTCTCCCAGGCCTCAATTGCATTTTTACTTATTCCACGCCTGTATCAACGGTTAAGTAATTTTTAGTAAATCCAAACTGTTTATTATGTAACAAATTGTTTTTATTCAAGTGATTTAACTGATCTAATTAAGTAGTATTTTTTCAAAAATTTTACCAAGTGTAGGCAGAATCGTAATAGGTCGAAAATTAATAGGATTTGAAGTGTTACCTAATTATAATAAAGGCACTACCTTGCTTTGTTTCATTAGATCAGGAAATACAACACTCGATATGTAGCAGTTAAATATAATGGTCACATGTGGTGCAATATCAAGTGATACGAAGTTCGCCACAGTGGCTAGTAATAAATAAAAAATCGTAAGCAGTTTTACGGTTTGAATAAAATAGTTCTTACCGTACTCGGTGTATTAAGTCCCTTTTCGATGTAATGTCTTTCATCTTTGGTCATCATACGATGCTCCCCTGGAGCACTCGCAGCAAAAAAGTACCATATTCCAGAGGTGATCAGTAATATCCCAGAAACACAATAAAATATAGACTTCCAACCAATAGCAGTTTCAGCCAACAAGCCTGACACTGGCATCACGATGATGGTACCAAGATGTGAACCTAAAATTTACATATCGTTTATTAATGTCAGTCATTCTAGTATTCACCCCAATTGTTTTAACATTAAAAAAGCCAAGGGTTTTTGCAATTGGAACAATCTTAACAATCATCAACGCAATTAAAGGAAGTTTTCGACAATGAGTCTTTGATCTTTTATATCCATAAAGCTATAATTTTACTAGAGATTACAATCCTAACAAATACTAGATATTATTTCCAAGCATTGCTGACTCACTTTTATGTGCCGGCTTCCTTTTCAAGCGTTTTGTGATATCAAATTATAACAAATTCAAAATGACAAAAAGGTAAAACGGTAAATTTAAACACGGCCAAGTCGTCAAAGTACACTATCCAATACTTTATTCAGAAAATATATAAAAAGAAATAGTCAACCGACGATCCTCGTTCACTTGGCAATCCACAGTCTCTGCTTAGCGTGTAGAGTAATTTAGCGTGAAGATAAATATATATTTATATGTGAGATGACCTGTAAGGTCCGACTGTTTTTTATATTCTGGACCTCAACTTGTTTGAATACTTTATATTATACTGACTTGTTATATCTATAATTTCTAAACTGCAAAACATATTTATGACTTGGAATAAATACCTGGAACAATCTGTAGAGCACATACTACTAATAAAAAAAACGAATAAATAAGTCAAACTACGCGTTGTTGAATTACAGCGGAATTTACCTTTTGATATTAGCCCTTCTCACGGTTTATTTCAGTACCCAACAAAACTTGGAAGGTAAAGTACAAGCTAACCGAATATCGCTACAATCAGTTGAGTAAACTGATTGCACTTGACGGCAATCGCGATGATGATACAGGTAGATAGAGACAATCCTACAAATGATGAAAACATCTTATGCTGCCTTTTTCCTCTCACCTTCGATAATTTTTAATTTTTAGATTTCCTTGAAATGTTTAAAACCATTTAATAACTCCATATCGAAGAGAAAGGTGGCGCTGTTATAAAATTATAAAACCTGTTCCAAGTTTATCACACGTTAGCGAATCCAAAATTCGTAATATTTTTCCTTTCTTATTTCGTCGTCTAGCTTCAGTTCACTAATTGTGAATTGAAGAAATTTCAACAGACAAATTGAACCGAATATTTCAGATTGCAGAACAACTGAACTCAGATGTAATCAAATGAAAAAGTTGAATCGGAGATGATTACGTTCAATCGACTGCGAACTCGACGGTGTTCAAAGGAAGTGCAATGAAGGAAAGTGATTTCAAATGCATATAAATGATGTCACTTAGAGCTGTTAATGCTTTAAAATTTTCATGACTCCTTGGTGAATAAAATATTTTATTTTTTATTGGAACATTAAATTTGTTTTGTAGAAATTTGCAATATATTTTCTGACGGAAAAACACATTTTTTTTATAAATCCTTTTAGAAGAAGAACATGCTGAGAGGTTGAGCCTCTTGCGTGTGTAAGTATATCAGTCATTTATTTTATTGCAGTAAAGGTAAGTATTTTTCCCAACTTAATCTGGGAAATGGTGACCGCAAAATACAAAAGAGGTACGATAGTAGCGATCAAAAACGTAACTAAAGCAAGATTGAATAACAATTATTGAGTCATCGAAGTATTGCGTAGTGTGACAATTAGTGACATTGGTATAGTAAAAACATATATCATTCCCAAAGCTGGACCTTAAACTTGCTGTGCTGACTCGGTCAATGAATGCAATTATAAACATGATATTTTTCTAATCCCTAAGTACGTATATGTATGTGTTACCAAAATTAGAGCAAAAGTATACTCATTTAAGTATTTCTGAAAAATCATAACTTTCGCTGACCGCAGATAACAGAGATATCTAAAAAAGTGAACGTGTTGGTATTAGAATAACAAAAGAAATGTTCGTTCGTCATCGTGAGTCATTTGAATAATGACAAATGAGAAACTAACAAAGCAGATATACAAAACGAATTTGGATGAATGTTGGTACCCGGGAGACCTAAATTGACTTTTGATGAATAAACCGCTCAGGTATTAGCCGAGGGGGTGCCAAGAGTCTCCGAAACTGGTGTGTTTGTATAAAGAAGCAATGAATATGGAGAAAGGCAGGCAGGTCTGCAAACATTTTGACATTTGACACTCTCTGCCTACCTCGTAAGCGATTTACAGGAAAGATATGTATGTGTTTCATAAATTTGTTTAATACGCTGTAAAGCTGTATTTTAATTTTCGAATTTATATTTTTGGCATTGAACTTGACTTCTCGAGGTCGATCCCCTCGGTCATGCTAAAAAAGTGTATTTTCAATTTTCTAACAAAACATTGCTCGGGATTTAATATATTGTGCCCGATTGGTGACAAGCTTGGCACATATCATATTGAGGGGTTTAGTGTCATCAGCTAGTCGTTTGTTTCCTGGCTACCTCTGCCTACCACTTCGGGCGTAAAAAGTTTCAATCTAATGTACTTATTCTTTTACTTTAGCTACGCTCAGTACATAAAATGAGATTTTTGTTAACTTAATTAAATTTAATCTTTTACTTCTTCTGAAGGCTAAACATATTTCAGTTTTGTTATACTAAGTCCAGTACCTGTAAAGTCATAAATAATCAAGAGAGTGAAGCAACTTCAATTATATTCTGTAATTGCTATTTATAGTGAGAAGCTTATACATAGGTATGCTTCTATTTTAATACCTGCATAAATGAATCCACTAATTGAAGTCCTTTCTTCGGCTGGGTACCACCTCCCCAGTAAGGTATGACTAGCAGGGAAGAGGCAAGCCTGAGTCAGTCCCATCACCACTCGGCATCCACACAAGATTTTCCAACCACCCTAAAGGACACAGCGGAATAAGAGGTATGTTAGTTTGAGCATTTTCGAATGAATAGTTTCGATTTTTTTATAAAAGTGAACAAACATGGTTTTTGATATGGTAAGAAATATATCTACGCCGTAACATAGTAAATGTTAGAACCTAAACACATAAACGCGATGAGGCGCCGCGCCGCTAATACGTCGATTTGCATTGCGGCGTAGCGGCGTCATAGACTTTTCTCTGCCATGGACCATCGTGAGAAACTTATTGCTTATTTGGTATTTAAAATATATTACTCTAGCACGGCGCTGCAACTCGGCCTACGTTTCGGCCTTTATAGGTGCATCGCTGTCCTGTGGTGTGTGGTTTTAGGCCTAATTTAATAATTTAATAATTTTCCCCGTGTTGGTCCGGGCTCCTTTTGCAGAATAGACCATCTGCCTTTCTTGCCAGGCAGCTCGTAAAAGGCGAACACAGGCTTATCATCGCTAACACCGTGACATCTCACTAGTTGGTAGAGTTGCGCAGCAACTCGCCCGGATTGGTATCACCGCCTTATCTATTCCATCCGTCTTAACGTCATGACGTGTTCCGGTTCGGAGGGTAAGGTAGTCGGAAAACTTACTTTTTCTCGAGGCCTAACATCCTGACCTCAGGTTGGCAACGCACCATTACCATCTTTGGTGTCTCTAGGTGTCGTGAATTTCTTACCATCAGGAAATCCGTCTGTTTGTTTGCCATCCTCTAACATGAAAAAAAAATTGCTAACATATTAGCCACTCTACCATCCGTACCTTATAAACTATCATTATAATCTACCATTACATTCCAAAGTACTCAACTGCTGTTAGTGCTGTTGGTAATGACCATACAGTCTACGCTTCCTTTCACAAGCTGCTCACCTTTCACCTTTTACAAGATAGTCTACTCTACTTCTTCATATCGTCTCGGTAATTTAGCGGTCCTCTGACCTTGACTTCAGTACCAGGTTTAATTTTATAAAAAAAATAGCGTTAAAGGGAATTTGGTTTCTGCCCGGTTAGTGTCTTCATCTAGTCGTGGTAGCCGTAGTACAACTACGGGATACCTTTGGGGGATATGGACTTGAAGATATTTATGTTTTTTTTTATTTCACTTTTTACATTGTTTTTTACATTGTAATGATTCTCACCACTTCTATAAGAAACGGCAGGAGACCGCAAACGGCAGTGTTCGCCAACAACGCCACCGATACAATGAGCTTGCCCCCATACCTCTTCGCCAGAATCCCACTTGGTATTTGCATCACGAAGTAGCCCCAGAAGAACGATGATAATATCAACCCTTGGATATTTTTATCCCATTCATATATCTATAAATAAAAAAATTAAACCACACTGGTTAAGTTTTGGATTTTTTTTTAAATTAATTCAACAAAATATAAAATCAAATATTGATCATGATTCCTTGTTTCTTTTAGCCGACTCTAAAAAGTAAGAGGTTACCAGTTCGTCTGGTTTTTTTTTCTATATATAAATTGCTATGATTACTAAACAAAAACGAATAGGTTTTTGTTGATCGTCTTTTGAAAGGTAAAATAAGGAAATTTCAAACACAGCAAATTTGTATAAGCCCTACCAAATTTTCGTATGGAATTCCATCTCGGTTTTTGGAATGGGATTTCATAACAAAATTCTACAGACCCTTTTTTTTA
Organism: Calephelis nemesis; assembly: GCA_002245505.1. Classification (NCBI taxonomy): domain Eukaryota; kingdom Metazoa; phylum Arthropoda; class Insecta; order Lepidoptera; family Riodinidae; genus Calephelis; species Calephelis nemesis. The sequence continues at coordinate 51,081 of NJDD01001889.1, forward strand.
GCTTTATCAAACTGTCTATAATATTTTCCAACGTAGCTATTAAGAAAGACATATAATACTGGAGAAAAGGTTGTCTTGGTAATATTAAAACTTACCGTAACAGTGGTGCTATTCTTCCGTGCTACATCTGTCATGGCGAGGACCGCCACTGCCATGCTGCTTCTGGAGATGAATAAAGTCAGCATAACCAGGAACATGCACAGACATTGAATGTGACGGACCCCATAGCCATATTCTAAAATAATATAAACATATTAAAATTTGGTTCATTTTAACTTTTATGTCAGATAAAAATGGTGGACAAAAGTCTAAATACGAAATCTGCGCTGCATTACGAGGACTTTTTTGCGTATGGAAAATCTTCACTGATATTTTTCTCTCTCGGGGGAGAGCAGCAGTTTATGTCTGACACAAACCAACTAAAAATCACATGATAACTTTTCTGCCGCCAGGTTAGGAGTGAGATAGGGTCTCTTTAATATTGACCATAAAGCGGGGCTAAAGCCTGATCCTCACAGGACCACGAAAAGAGGAACAAATTCGACCATTGAAGTTTCCTATCAGTCATGCGAGGCTATGTTAAGCGGAAAGTGTCCTGACTCTCCCCGATAGCCATTCTTTGAAGGAGCTAAGAAACGAAGTTATCGTCTCCTTGCCCGCCAGATCCGCCATTATGATATTGAGCCACCTGCCGACCGCTCTCCTTTTGCGTCATGACTCCTTCACCAAAAGGCCTAGCGCCTACGAGGAAGTTTGTGAAGATAAGGGTCTACATCAAAATAAAAAGGAAAACATACATAAATTTTCAAAAATATAAAAATAGTCAAGTATGCAGACATTTTTACTGTACTAGATATTTCTTCTTCGTAAGTGGAGAATTTTTACGATTTTTTTACAAACTTTCATCCCTTATTAAAGTCATTACGGGGTTGATTCAAAAAAAGTTAACTATGTTTGAACTTGAACCTATAGCTACATGCATATCAAGTTAACTTTAAAGCTGTTCAGCGATTTAGCCGTGAAAGAGCAACAGACAGACAGATTTTTCTCATTTAGAATATTACAAAAGATGGACAGATACGCTTTATGCCTTTTTGATAACCAAAACATATTAATTTGATCAGTAATTAGTGGGGTCCAGCTAAAAACAGGTAAAAAAAAAAATTTCGAGCATGTCAGATATTCAGAACGAATGTTCAGTGATTTAAAAAAAAATGCCTAAAAGATCATGAATTGGAAGGGACGAAATGGAACTACCAATTTTTAAAAAATACTTTTTCTGAATGCGACTTTTAAAGGCGTCAGAGTTTTATAGATGTTTTTCATGTCGATAAATAAGCTGAATTTTATAGTTAAATGTTCATCACACAAATATCTGTCTTCGTTGGAAATCAAACCTTACGCTTGCTAATAAAAGGTATACATAAACTTGTACGCTAGCCCCTTGACCAAGGAGGTGTTCAAAGCCGAAGGAAATATAAGTTTAAAATGATGCCATATACATCATAGCATTCACTAGCTGAGCCATTACACATTGTCCAGTTCTAACTACGAATATATATTTTATCAAACCTTCTCCTAATAATAAATAACAGAACAAAAACAAATTAGCAAAGCAAGGGAAATAAGGTTTTTTTTTATTTAAAAGATTTCATATTTACATTTATAAGACTATTTTTCTGTTAGACGAAAATTCTTTCACAAAGTAGTATTATTAATTTGCATTGTAATTATTTTTTATTTTATATTTTATACGTTTTTATCTTAGCTATTTTTTAAATTATTGGTACACTAAAAAATGTTTTATCAAACCAGACGGATTGGATTTATTAGAAATAATATATGAAAATGTATTTTGAAAATGAAATTACTCTCAACGCTAGCACAAAGATCACCTCGTACTCAATAATTGTTATATCTGAAAACCTTTTCAAAATACCATCGAAAATTTAAATATTTTGGAGCTTATCTCGTCAAACGCTCGAGGAACTCTTTATAAAAGCTCTTTTAGGGAGATAAAGTTTAGAGTTTGCATACAAATACAAAGAAAATATTTTCACAATAAAATAAAACAGAAAGGCGTACATTGAGTAAAGAATACACTTTGCACAAGCAGCTTTATACACAATAATAATAAAAAAAAACTTTGTTTAGATTTAGGTTTATTTTAAAGTTTATTCAGGTGATCCGACGGTTGAACGATCGGAGACATTTCGTTTGTAATATATTTCATACTAGCCTACCCGACGAAATTTGTATCGCTTTACATTAACAGCTAGGTACTAAAAGTTTGTATGACCAAGCCGTATGTAACCGGACTGTCAAAAAAGATATAAATTTGGATGTTTGAGGTAAGTTAAAATTTATAGCTTTTTAATTGTTGTTTTAAAAGAAAGACAAAATAAATATCTATAGCACAATAAAAAAACAATAATCAGTTTAACTGAGATTGCTAAAAAACTAACATCAATAGAAACTTGAAATATGAGGGTATAGATAATTGTACAACCTAACGTTGTGAAAAAGAAAACAAATAGGAAAGTTTGTGAGAATGAATAGATGTTTGTTACTATTTAAAGAACGGATTAAATGAATATTTAAAGTATATTTTTTTTAGAATTATAAAGAGAATGATATAAAGGCTACAATTTATAAAATAAATAAAAAATGTTACATACACACATAGCTGGCAGTGAAAGCTAGTGTTTACATTTAGTATAATTCTGTGCTTCCTGTGAAAACCGATACGAGTCGAAAATCATAATTTTACAGGAGTGCGAAAACAAAGTTTAAAAAAATCTAGCTCATAAACCAAGAAAGCTAAACTTGATCCGATCACTTATTTTAATTGAAATAATCATGATCTCTAAACGTGCATTCAAAGTTTTTCGATAAAGTTTAAAATTTCGGAGAAAATCGTAAGAAATCTGTGAGTTATACCCATTCATATGTCATATACAAGGAAAAATTATGTGTTAAATGATACAAGTTTACTTATGTCACAGTGCACCCTCAGAGCACTTATCTTCTGTCTTGGTGAAAAGTGATATACATAAACTTTCAAAATCCTATAACTCAGACGTATATATTCCTAGCACAATAACGCTCGAACAAAAGTTGTTTATAAGACCATTAAAAATATATTTATACACTTTTTAATACGTTATAGTTAAAATTTACCTAACTTATATCAGTTTTAAATAATCCTAACTTTGAAAAAAAATGTGTATAAAATATAAGTCAAATTATACCCCTCGATAAACTCCATATTTTTTGTGTAAATAAATACAAGTTTTAGAAAAAACAATCAACGTTTATTAAACTTTTTCAAATGAAACAAATAACTGACATATTCATCAAAATTCTTATCAAAGGTAAATTATTATATTTTTAGGATAATACTGAAGCTCAACTTCTATCCATAGGAACTTAAAGTTTCACAAAACTTGCTATAAAATTGAAGTAGATTACTTAAAAACTATGAAAAAGCACGGATTAATAATTAATAAATATTACATTTTGTGTTTCCTTATCAATTAAAACATAAAGTGTCACTAATATTGAAACATAAAAAAACTAAGAAACTTCTGGAACTAAAAAAAATGTAAATTTCACAACCAGATCACAGCTTTTCTTAGTATATACCACTCTTATATTATGGGTTTGTACTATAAAATAAGGTTGTAGAGAGATCAAAAAATGACTTAAGTACATAGGTAGGGAACTAAATAAGAATGACCTATAAAAGATAAGCCAATATGCTGGTTGCTTATCTTTTATAGTTCATTCAAACATACGTTTATAGCTAATTTATAGAAACAGATCAGATTTATTTTTGATCAGATTTATATGCTAGTATTAGTCGTCAAAATCAATATCAAGGTCTGGAGAAGTGTCTTTTTTGCAGCTCAGACTTCTATAAAATACGTGACGCAATCTCATGTATAAAGCACAACAAATTTAAGAAATCCTTTTACTTTTCTATTAAAAGTGCAATCTTTGAGAAGTAGGCTTTAGGCACTATATTTATTATTATCATATCGTAACACGTTTAAAACAGTGCATTTTAAGGTAATCGGTATCCTTGAACTCTTTTTTGTACATAAAACAGGCAACATTTTCTTTGATATTCAAAATAGTTCGAACTTCAACTCACAGGAACTTTTCATTGATTGTAATTTTCTTCGAGTCAGAATTTGTTTCAGAAAATTTTTAAAATCATAAAAATGATCATGTGTCTTTTCAAAAACTGTAAACTTTGCTGCTTTGTTCGAAACTGTACGCTCTAGTTGATACCAATATCTAGGTAGGTGAATATCCATAGTGGTGTTTTTTTTTACGCTCAATCAAGGCATGGTCAGTATCAGCCTCCATATTTGTATGGCTAGGAACGTGAAACTTATATTGAATGGAATGTAATTGTGGAGATAGTTTAGCGACAGCATCAACATAGTTGTGACAATGCAATTTTTGTTTTATCCGGGGCAACTATCAGAGTACATTATCAGCTTCTTGACATTTGACTTTAAGTTCGGCAATTGATGAATAACAAAATCATGCAAACATGTAGCTACCTCAATTGCTTCTCTATTGCCTTCACACTTTGGCCAAATGTAACAGAAAGCTTTGTTCATTTTTAAGTCATGTATGGTGAAATTGTAAATCCTTTATGTTCTAACTTGTAGCACTTAGCACTTGTTATTACTAAAATATTTTTTCAGAAATGTATGAGTTTTAAATCCAATTTCAACTTGTATTCCTTTACACTTAATTTTTTGTGATAATCATAAAAGAAATCGTCAAATTGGTTTCGGATTGGTAGGTACATGTTGACTTGTACCATTGTCTGCTGCAATAAAAGTTGGTTTTAAGTGATATAACTCAAGTTATATTATCAATATTCGCAAAAAAATACTGAAACATAATATGTGAAAATTAATTCAATTCTTTTTGTACCACAAAGCACGAACAATTGTTTTGAACCGCAATTACATAATGGGGTAATAACTCGACATATAGCAAAATGTACTATAAATAAACTAAAATGATGATAGTTGTATCACTTTTCACAAAATTATCTCCGAAATTATAGCAGATAGGAGAACGTGAGTTATACCAAAAAAATCTTAATATTTTTCTAATCATTTCTGTATAAAAAACTAAAAAAGGGTACAAGTTGATTTGTATCACTTTTCACAGGAGGTACAGAATTATTTGAAATCGAGTTAGAATAGTCCTGGGTAGATATATTAGTAGAGTCATTTAGTTTTGTATTTGAGTAAAACGTCACTAAATTTTGTAACTGAGTAAAAGGTTTATTCCGTACTTACGTAATATTCACTAGATTTAGTACTTGAATTAAAATGAATTTGCTCAGATAGTTACCACCTCAAGTATGAAATAAATAAAATTTTAAGAACACTTCGAAGCTAAGTGATACAGTATTCATAAGCTATGTCAAGAATCATCTCATTGTATTCATAACTTCACACACACAACCGCAATTTTACGTTATTGATTTTAATCTATTAGGTATATTTTTTTTATTCCTTTTGGTTTTTCTGCAAGAGGCTCTGAATTATATTTCATTGTAATTACTCAGATAATAGCAAACCGATTTTAATGATTACATTTTAAAAAGAAAGTTTATCGTAGTAGACGACCACATCAACGATGAAATTAGTCGTCAAAATAAATATTTTTTTTATATGAAAAATCAAAAAACCAGACGGGTCTACTGATGAAAGGAAACAACTGTGGTCTATATGCACCATAAATATTACATGTGCGTCGTTGACCTGTGGTCGGGATGTTACAGCATTTGTACGAGTTTACTGGATACCGTCTCTTGAGGACGGAACATCGCGGTATAATAACCAGATATAAGCATTTTAGGAAAAAAAAATTTATTGTTTATTGTTCCAATAGTAGGACAACATATCAATACTTTTTTTTATCGTCAACTGTATATTATCTCTGTTAATGAGCTAGTAAAGTTTGAAGTGACAAATAGCCGCAGTATTTTTGCTCTCCTGTAAAATTTACAAAATGTAGATACGTTCATCTGGTTCTTATACCGCGACATGAATAAGTCATTAGTGCGGCATAAATAAGTAAAACGGTAAATTCCTATTCGGGCAAGTTGCTGGATTTTACCACCTTACACACTTTGTTATTTCCCTATATTTAAGCACTTGATCGCCTCTTACGAACTGCTCATCAAGGAGGCAAATGTTTTATTCTACTCGGCGAACCAAACTAAACTACAAATATAAAACTAGGATGTTGATATAACGCATATAAGACCATTTTGAAAACATGAGCTAGTTTTTTTAAAAAAAATATTATCAAATCGCAACTTATAAGTAAAAAGAGAAAGATTAAAAACTTAATTCTATGTGGCGACTGGAATATTGACATATTATCCAAACATAAATATTCAAAAGAGTTGGTAAGCGTATTACATAACTACAACATGATATCGCATATTAATAAACCTACAAGATTATCGTCATGTATAGATCTTATGGTAAGCAATGTTAAATCAGCTAAGGCTTTAACGCACTATCTAGCACTATCAGATCACGAAACCGGACAGGTGTTGACTTTTGCTACTAGACCTGTATCACAAAATACTTCCTGGATGGAATTCGTTAGAGATTTTAGTAAGGAAAATATAAATAAGTTTTTGAATTATATATCGAAAATTAAATTTACCGAAATTTATGAAACTGATGACTTGAATACATCATTTAATGTGTTTTACGATACGTTTAAATTGTTTTATGATTTGTGCTTTCCGGTTATCAAAATTAAGAAAAATACAAACGAAGAAAATAAAAGTTGGATAACAAAAGGTATAAAAATTTCATGCATAAAAAAGTGACAGATGTATTTAACCTATCGTAAATCTTGCAAAAATAAATTGAAATTAAATAAGAACTTTTTAAAATACAATAAAATATTAAAACGTGTCATCTATAAGTCGAAGCAAATACAAAATAGAAACATTATAATACGAAATGAAAATAAATGTAAAGCTGCGTGGAATGTTATAAAGAACAATATCGGCGATATGTATAAATGTAGAGAAATTAGAGATATAAAATTTAAAAATTCTCTTATTACTGACTCTAACATTATTTCAGAACTTTTTAACAATCATTTTGTAGACCTCACATTAAGAAATGTAAGAGACATAAATTTTAACAATAATTATGGTGAAAAATATAAAATTAACAACAATAGTAATACAATTTTTCTTTACCCGTGTAATGCTATTGAAATACATAATTTAATTAAATCATTAAAAAACGCAAAATCTGTTGGTTATGATGGTATACGTACGGACATAGTTAAAAAATGTAATAAATTAATATGTGAGCCTCTTGCACATATTTTAAATTTGTCTTTCGATCAGGGCATATTTCCAGATAAGCTTAAGTTATCATTGATCAAACCGCTATTTAAGAAAAATGACCCAAGTGACATTGATAATTACCATCCAGTAACACTTATACCAGTGATAGCAAAAATTTCTGAAAAAGCTATGCTAAATAGACTAGACAATTATTTAAAGAAAAACGAAATAATATCTAAGCAACAATTCGGTTTTCGTAGAAATAGCTCCACCACACTTGCGTGTTACCATTTAACAAAAGTCATCGCTGACTCTCTTAATGATAGAAAGCCGATAGCTGCCTTGTTCCTTGATATGAGTAAGGCATTCGATTTTGTTGAGCATTCAATCTTGCTTAACAAATTGGAAAAGTATGGTATTAGAGGAAATGCGTGGAGCTGGATTAAAAGCTATCTGACTGACAGGAAGCAGTGTACAGAAATCACAAAAATAGTAAATGGACAAAAAACATGTTATCGCTCAAAATATCGTGTAAACGGATTTGGTGTGCCCCAAGGTAGTTTACTAGGGCCTCTGTTATTTCTTATATATATAAATGACCTTCCAGAGGTAGTAGAAAATACCTGTTTATTATATGCTGACGATACAACAGTCCTTATTAAATGCAAAAATCTAAATTGCTATGAAGAACAGATTAGAACTACTCTAAATAAAATTATTCAGTGGTTAAATAATAATAATTTGAAAATCAATATTGATTAAACTAAAATAGTTCAGTTTACTAACATTACTATGAAAAAAATATCAATGTAAATAAAATATAAAACTAAAATAGTAGAAGAAGTTGAAACAATAAAGTTTTTAGGAATAATGTATGACCGCTATTGCAATTGGAAACCCCATGTTAAAACAATTTGTTCTAAATTAGACAAATTTATTTACGCATTAAGACGTTTAAGGCAAATAGTGTCAAAAGAAGTAGCAATCAATGCTTACCACGGTTATGTTTCTTCAGTCCTCTCTTATGGTCTTATTATATGGGGCAATTCTGTAGAAATGCACAGGGATTTTAAAATACAAAAGAAATGTTTAAGAGCTATTTGCTACGCCAAACCTCTTGATAGTTGTAAGCCTTTAATCAAAAATAATAATATACTCCCTTTGCCATGCATGTGTATTCGGGAGATTTCAATTTTTGTGAAAAAATACCCACATCTTTTTAAGTTATAGACGATAAACAAAGATCCACAAGACATGCTCGTAAATTATTTATACCAACATGTAAAGTTCAGCTGTATAAAAAAAATGTACACTTCATGGCCATAAAAATTTATAATAGCATACCTGACAGTATTAAAGACGTACATATGAATAGATTTAAGAAGGAACTATCGGCATGGCTTTTGGAACGATGTTTCTATGAAATTAGTGAATTTTTTATTATAAATAAGACATTAGATTAAGTGACATGTTTGTTTTTATTTTTTGTATTAAATTTTTTTTTATTTGACGATATGTTATTTTTAATTTGCACATTTTACTGGACAATTTTAAATTATTTATGTTATCATACATTTCTGACATGTTCTATCATTTAAAATCTTTTCAATTTTAATTAATCACTTATATGTTTTATTTTTTTATTTATTATTTTTAATATTTTTTAATTTTCGTTGTTTTTATAATTTGACTGTACAATCTAGCTATGAACCAATTCTAACAATAAAATTAATTTTCAATTTTGACATTTATCTCATAATAATTATCAAAACAAGTAGGTACAATGTTACAAGACAACGATGTTACAAGATTTAGTTTTTTTTTAATGTATACATTTGCATACCAAGGATTGTTTTGGTGAAATAGGAAGGAATATTGTTACAATAAGAAGATCTAATGTACTTCTATTAAGCGCAAATAAAGATATTATTATTATTATATGCAATGCAATAGCTGGAGTTAGTTTTTTGCAGGATTACTGCACCTTATTGTTATGATTAAGTCCGCTTGTTTGTTTGAATGTTAGCATAATTTACCGATAGAACAATTATTTTTACACGTAGTTTGTGATTCTGATTTAACGATTTTAATTTTAAACATGACTTACATTCGCCTTTTGAGGATACTTCTGATCCAGTACATTTTTCATTTATTCAAAAATATTATTTACGGTTCTTTTTTAACTTAATTTGGTGAAATTTAAGTTATTTTTTAATTATTTAATTAAAAAAAGACACACGAGAATTCCAATGAAAAAGTATGCTAAACACCATCAAAGTCACTTAAATTCAGAAAAAATGGCAGTGTTACATACAATATTTTTTTGGATAACCCTAAATAAATAGTTAAAAACACTTACTTTTTTCCGAAAAACTTCCAGAAACTCCCATTTTGTAAGTTTATTGATTGAGGAAATTTATTGCTAGCCCTCTTTGCACCATTGCGGTCTCACATGGAATAAATTACATTAGAAATAGAACTAAAAAATGACAATTCGCATTTTTAAAGAACGCAGATAAAATATAAATGATTGCGCAATTTATTGTGTACTCTACTAAGAAACATTTGAGTTTAATTTCTAAAACTCAGTCTCGCTTTTGACGTAATATTTCACGTCGTATTTCTTGTAGGGCTTATGGAGTAGCTCTCGGGCAAACACTAATATTTGCTCTGTGTTAGTGTTAATAAGAATACCACTGTCATAATTAGTAGCGTATGTCTGCGATCGTTTTGTTTCTGATAAGCGAAGTGTATGCGATAATTATGTAAGCTGCATCCGAAGGATCCAAAAAATCAAATTTTACCAAGTATTTTATTGAAAAATAGTTAAAAACAATTATGATACAACACTTTTCGATACTAGATGCAGAAATCGAATGAATCCTATAATGTGGAAAAAAGTTAACTTTCAAAATGCTGACTTGGTTTCTTGCGCAAAACTCGTTTCACTTGGTTGCTAGGTCCCTTGTTGTGATGCGTGGTGTCAGCGTTCGTCATACACGTTAGGGATGTAGCACCTTCACCCACAGAGCAGCAAATATTTGAGGAGTTGAGAGGAGGAGCGAAAATGTTGCTGGTATAGGTCCCTGTGTTCTTGATTCGCCGAGGCCTGCACAAGGATGTTCTTCTTGATTGATCTGTTTGCAGCTTCCATCTTTAATCTGTCGTATGTAACGTCTTAGAATCATGATGACTGAAAATGCCGCCGAAACAATGCAAATAAGTACGGTGGTACCGTTGTGTGGTATATTGATCGATTGATGATCCACATGGTCCTAAGTAATTGGTTTTTAAGTGACTAGTCTATCCTCCAGATGATGCAGCTTTCTCAGATTTATGATGTAAAGAGTTAAATGTGGAATTTCACTTGGCTTCAAATCGTATTTGCTTAGGATGTCGGTGATTTTCAGGGGTTGGCCCCTTATCCCGTCATTTTTTCTTTGTTTCCTTCCTTCCTCAGTTTATGTGCAGAATCTTGTAAATTTGGAGGCGATATGTCAAAGGAATTTGGTAAAGCACTACAATAAGAAAGTATGGAATAGCAAAGGTCAACAACTATGCCTATGACATTCAACCCAAAAAGGACAAATACGCAAAAGAAGAAATTTGAAGGAGAATTCAAGAAAGCCTTATCTGTCTGCAAATGTATGTACTCAAAGTATTAGAAGTGTAATGTTTATGAACTAGAGACGTTCGTTCGACGTTTGTAGTAGAGACGAGTGTTAGGTGAAATGGTTAAACGCGAAGACCATTGAACATTTTATTTTCAGGAACTTGTAATTTCTAGGGACATATTTGGCAGGTTAAAGGGGTTTCAATTAAAGAATCAGGGTTAATGAAGAAGCTATGTTCAGCCCCAAAAGGCAGCAGAAGAGATAGTGGACAAAAAACAAAGGAAGAAATTCAAAAGGGAACGAACTATGCGGATCACATTACTAGCTGTGCACGCTCCTACGCTCACGCTCGTGCTGCTCCCACGCAACGCAATTTTGCAACCCATTGCAACGTAGCCTGTATTATGACCAAGATATCGGCAGCGCCATGAATTTGTAATTGGCCAAGTCACGTTGCCGTCGAAAAAGTTCAATAAGTCAATGAAGGGTACGTAATTAACTTCCTGTGGTTGATTTTTTTATTGAAACCAACCGTTTAACAAAACTTATTAACGTATTCCAAATTCTCTATGAGTACTAGATAAATGTTATTCTTTTGCCTTGTTCTCCTCCATCACAACGTTTTGCAATAAATTAAAATTATGTTATCTAAATAAGAATATACTCAAGTCAAGCACTTATTATGTGGTAAGGACAATAACATGACTCTCTTGACGGTAAGATAAAACTGGAGCCAATAAATTTTTTAGGTTGTACGTGTAGGTGTAACCATGTTGTTTATTTTTTCATATATCGTCACTCAATACCATATTAAATAGGTATGTAGTAGTAAATTTACTTAATTCCGAAACTTAACATCACAGCTATAAGTTAGTTACACATTATTACCATATTTGAAATAAACTGTAGAAATAACTAGATATGATTTAATTGGTTCCATCTGGAGTAAGAATCTGTTTCATGTACATGTTTAATTCTTCTTTGCCAATGATCCTAACTTGTCAGACTTTTAATATTTTATGTACCTTTATGTCGTCGCAATTGTGTCTTTGTAATTCCATTATAATCACAATATATTTCGTAATAATATGACGTTCACAAGTTTAACTTGAAACTTCGGTTTTTTCCCAAAGAACATTTTATTTCTCAAAAAGAATTACATTCACTTACATGAGAATAGTGCTTGTTACATTAATTGTAACATTGTAAGAAACTAAATGCTTGGTGCTGAACGTATGTACATTAAAATATATTAAGTATTGAACAGGTAACAAAAAATTTGCAAAACAAATATTAATAATTGCAGGTAGGGTAACAAAGTGAGTTAGAATTGTTTACAACTCATCGTAAAGACCACCAAACCTATTCACCATTACGCAGAATAGTAGCGGACTGGATGGGACAGATAGTAAAGTGAGTTAATAGTTAGTTGAAGTATAGTTTTATGTATGTTGTGTTATGTTTTGTGTGTTACTTCTTTAATCATTATTATTGTTTGTAATGTAAGGTTTGATGTCCTGATAATTTTTCTACTAGGTTTTTGACAGCTTATCAAATTCTGGCTGTTGCGGCAAACTTCATTTCACTTGTTCAGTTCGTATAGGTAAAATTGAAAAGGTGGATTAGTTTCCTTGCAGACGAGCGTGTCGAACAGTATATAGTGTCCGTCTTCTGGTTCTACCCTACCGTCAAGAATAGATGGGTAATGTATTCTAAGCCAAATCGGTTCAGCTGTTCTTGAGTTTTAAATAGTGTAACTAATGAGACTTTATTTTTTAAATATACTAGTTCCCGCGAATAATAGTTCCGCCCGTTCAGCTTGTATGGGAAAAGTTATATTGTTGTTTTTCCTAGTTTTATCACAATAGAACAGGATAAAAGTACAATTTGTCCTTTTCTTGGTTCTAAGCTACCTCCCAATCAATTTTCAACCTAATCGTTTCAGTCGTTTTTGAGTTAAAAAAACAATGTAACTAACACCAATTTCTTTTTTATGTTTAGATTTACACATTTGGTTATACGAGTAATTATTGTGTATTAACAAGCATCTCAAAACTATTTGCTCTCTACCTAACACTATCAATTAGCTGGCTTTACAAGATGTACATGAACTGATCGCTGCTTTCTGAAAATAGCACAATGATACATCTAATTCAGTATAATCAGCTGCATCATTGTGTACAAAAATGTTAGAGTACAATAAGTAGGTGAATAACTATTTATTTTAATTATAAATATAGTCGAAAGTCTTCGACCAGTGTCTGTTACCAGACATGACATAATATAAAACTGATACTTGGCCGTTAAATGTGGGCCTCTTAATTAAGCTCAGAGTTGCTCATCGTGCTATGAGGAGAGCTGTTTCTCTACGAGATATGATCCGTAATTATGTGATCCACAAGAGTACGAGAGTAACTGAGATAGTTTAGAGAGTCAGCAAGCTGAAGTGGCAATGGTCAGGCCACATTGCTCGCAGAACCGACAACCGCTGGGGAAGAAAGGTTCTCGAGTGGCGGCCGCGATATCTGAGGACGTAGTGTAGGACAACCTCCCACCCAGTGGACTAATGATTTGATCAAAGTTGCTGGGAGTCGCTGGATACAAGCAGCTGGTATGTGACTTGTAGCGCTCTTTAGGGGAGGCATATGTCCAGCAGTAGACGTCCTCCGGCTGATGCTGATGATGATGAATAATATAGTTATAAATGAATGTTATTTTTGACGAAGAGGCGAAGTGCATAAAGATGCTGAAATTAACATAATAGGGTTTTTAGTATCAGTAAATGTCGCCTCTATATGTGACATATGTGACCGTTTGGCGTTAGCTTTACCACTTATTACATTGTAGGACTCAGTGTCTTCGGTTAGTTGCCCAGGTTCTGCCTCTGCCTACCTCTTCGGGGATATGGGCGTGAAGATACTTAGTAAATGGAGAGGTTTCTCCGCTGTTTCGGTCATGTAGAAAGAATTGCAGATAAAAATTGACACAGCAAATATGCAATGCAAATGTGGATGGACCCGGGGTTCGACCGTTGGCGATCAAATTGCTTGGATATTTTTAAGGTTGGTGTCAAAAACCTCCGAAACTGGCTTGTTTTTTGAAAAGGGTAATTAGTGTGGAGCAAGCCAAAAAGGTCTACAAGAATCTTTAGATTTAGCACTCGCTTCTCTCTACCTACCCCTTTAACAAATTTAACGTGAAGTGTATGTATGTGTAGAAAATGAATAGGAATGGTATCTACACCTCGACGATTATGTTTACCACGATGACTAGTAAATGTACTATTATCACTAATAGACATACTACATGTAGTACTAAAAGAAAAACTTTATTTGTTTAGATACAAAATGATGTTGAAGCTAATGCACATGAAATGCTATCGTCAATAATCAAAGCCGACAGAACGTCTACGCATGATTTTTATTCAAACACATTAGTATTTATATTTCCTGCGAGTAAGATAACACTTTAATTGGTATATAAACAGTTACCTCATACAGTAAAAAACAATCAGGTTCAAAACTATCACAACAGACTGTAAGATTGCGAAATGAGAATTTAGGCATAATAAAAACTAAATCAGAAAAAGCTTTATTCTCTTTGACCAAACAAATGAACATTTGTGCGCTTCGACAATTTTATAAACTTCCGTCGGATCGGAATTGCGGCCACACACTCAGAAAATTCAATGAAAGAAACTCAGAAAGCTTGTATTTTTTTTATTAAGATGATGACTTCAAAATACTAAGAGATACAAAACATAAAGTATATATAATACAATATAGACTACAGGTCCATGGCAAAAGTAGATATTATGAATTACCAGCTCACATATATAGGACGATTGAAGAGCATAAAATAATAAGATTAAACACTATGCCGTCACTTAAAAGCTGCCCAATTATGTTGATAACTCAAAAGTGCTGGTAGAGTGGCTCCATTTTATACATTTATTTCTCTACGGCATTGTTATCATCGATAAAAACATGACAAATGATAAGAAAGCGCGTAGTGCCGTAAAAATTGGAATGCCACAAATCCGGTAGTTTTTTAAATATTTTAACAATTTCCAGGGTAAATTTAATCACTTAATTATGTACGGCATCAGTTTCATACTGTTTCAATACAGCTTCTAATCCAGTGATAGACCAACAATATATATAAATAAGAATACAGTCTTAAGCCTAAGAACTCTCGGATCGGTTTTCAACCGGGTCCGCGGTAGTCGCGGAACTACGGTTTTATTTCTAAATTCACTACCGGTAATTTGTGCGGTCACACAGCCGTCGCGGTTAAAGTCATCGCTCGCAAACTTGTACGATTTTACGGGCGAGCGACAACAGCCGCAAACAGGTGTAAGCGCTGCGGGTGAAAAACGAGCTCTTGTTACTTTTTGAATATAAATCTACATTCTACACAATCTGCGGGCCCGTAACTGACGCGGGCGAGGGTTAAAACCACGAGAATTCCGTTTTCGACAGTAAAAAACTGGGAAGGGGTACGCTTCAAAATTATTGATTTTCAAAATGGGCGTTAAATGTAATAAGGTCGGAAACCTCTGATCTATTCTATAATTTTAACATCATAAAATGAGGGTAGTAAAACAATGCGTCTGAGTATAACAAGGTTCCAATTTAATTGTTATAGATGTAAAGTTTTTTTTTATATCAAGAAGTTCTAAAGATTTTAAACACAGAATTCAGATTGATCAGAAGTTACGATATTTAAATTTTTTTAACAACTTTAAAAAAAGGAACCTAATTCAACTTTAATTTTTTTAATAAGTAAGTGTAAGCTAATCGATTTCCCCG
>NJDD01001889.1:67173-87359 GCA_002245505.1 Calephelis nemesis
TACTAACTACCTCTTAGGACGACAGCCAAAATCATTCTACCCCTAGGTTAGCAATGCCAGGTTTTAACTGGATGTAATTTTTTTAATCAAACTAAAAAATATTGATAAGTTTTGTTTAGTTTGATGAAAATTTATTTTGATAATTGAAATTAATTTACATTTTTGACTGTATTAATTTTACAGAATTATTTAAAATTCGAAAGTTTTTGTATATTTTAAGTGTTTGTAAACAACGACACCACAGGAAATGGTTTAAATAAAATAGATATACTTTTGATACCCTTTGTGGTCTAGTGGCTTGGTGTTGGACTTGACTGCAAGAGGTCTTGTTGTTGATCCTTAGTTTTGGCAACCAAAGGAAAAAGTATTCTTTAAATGTCAGATATATTGGTGACAGACTTGCCATCTATCACACTGTGGGGCCTACTACTTGGTTGTACTATATCTTCGAAGACACGGGCGTAAAGATACTTAACTTTGCGATTATGATTTCAAGAATAAACGAAGAAGATGTGTGCTACCTTTTATTTAAAAATCGCAACAAGTACCGTTGAAGAGTAAAATTACTTGAATACGCTGGCGAAGCTGCGAATAACAATAAGTCATATATGACAAAAAACAGTCAAGGCTTAGAATAATAACGCTATAGAAAGATAGTCTTCATAGTAACGCTGTGTCAATATTGAAGCAAAAAACTAATTCACACACGCATGGCGATTACTAACTTACGCTTGTCGCCACGCACACATGCACTTGTAATACGCTGCCAGTTAAGTGCAGTTTTCCCGAAAATGGGGAAGAGATGTCGACGATGATGACAATTTGTTTTTGACATTAATACGTAAATAGCTATAAATATTTTGAACACTTTATTTTCTATTGCCAGTCAAATATAGCCGTTATTTAATTTTTTAGTATCACGAGAATCTCATTGTGAAATAAATAAAAGTAAACTACTAAATTGGCTACTAAAAATTTTGGTACAATACAGTAGACATATCATTACTAATGAATGTCTTCTTTGCAATTTACATAAAATTCCTTTAATAGATGTATTTCTCAGTTGGAGACGCCGAGTCTTTTGTTTCCATATTTTTATAACTTTCATATATTTGAAAATTAAGCTTTTTTTTAACTAATTTCTACGGAGGACTTTACAAGGAGTATCAAATATGTAATGGAATTTGTCCTCTGATGGTTGCATGAAGTTCCCGCGTGGCGTACCTACTCTACAAGATGAATTTTTCCCACTCATTTGTTAGTAATAATAGGGTCAACAGGAGCCATTTAAACAACGACAAACAATATTACTAATTTTAAATCAAAAACAGTGTTAGACTTTTCAACTATCAAGTAACATAAGTAGGTATGCATACAATATAACTTTTAACGAAAATAACATCTACGGCATAAGAGAACGTATCACATACTTAAATAAATATCGGTAAAACTATTAGAAAATTAACCAAGTGGTCAGTCAAAGTGGGAACATATTTTAACGATCCGACAACATTGAGCATTGAAACAATACATAAACAACATTTTTCTTTCTGAACATATTTAACTAGAAAATACTATGAAATAATGAAAGCTTGCCTGTGAAAAACAATGTTATTATTATTTTTTTGTTTATTAGATGTGTTGTGACACAATTTAAATACACAAACAGTCATAATTATTTTTTATTCGCGAGATGCGCTCGGCGCCATTTGACGTTGAACACTACGGCCAAAGAGTATATAAAAAAAAAAAGTAAAAAAAAGAGTATATAAGTACTACGTAATAAGAGGCGGGACTTCCTTAGATACATAGAAAACCCGATTTTGTATGAAGTTTAGCTCAAATGACACAAGAAACTTGACAGATAAGTATAACCCGTTTAATTTGAAAGTAAGTCTAAAGGCATTCAGATATTAGGCAACTAGTGACATATGATTTAGGCGAATACAAAACATAGCAAACTGATTTTTTAAATTTTTAATATGAAAGTTTCGCCAAACTGACTACGGCACGGTTTGGCGTTTGGAGCCATAAATGGCTCCAAATGAAATGCTTCAAAATGGACACGCGGACTTGGTTTCTATAGCGTTATTATTCTAAGAGTCAAGGTAATAAACATTGACAAGAGATCTTTTTACAAAATACTTGTTTTTATAGCCTGTTGTTTAATCTCGGATACTAAATTGACACATGTAAATGTCAACTTTACAAATAATGATACCTGAGTTTTTATTGTAGTGATGAACCCACTAGACTAGTTTACCCATTGTTTCAAAATATTCGAAGAATGGAAAACCTAAATTTCTTTGATACTACATCTAGTGCTTTGCTCCGGTTCTGAAATTTCCGGAGATTGGCCAAACCGAGATTTGTTTTTGATATTTTACATAGGAACATACCGAAAATTTAATGATTTAATTTAATGTTACCGACCTACCAAAATTATTTAGCTTTTTAAAAAAGAAGTGCCAAAATATCAACACATCGGAGCATCATCAAATATTTTGAAAATGTGTACTGAAACTGCTTAATATGCTGGGGAACATTCCAATATAATTAAAGGTTTTTGTCATCATTATAAACACTTACAACCACTAGACAAAATGGCTAGAAAATACCTTATTGTTCTAGGGACCTCAGTTAGATCGAAAAGTTTATCAGCAACATTTTTTTAATGATAGGCGCATTTCATTAAAGGCTGACACAGTGGAAATGATTTGCTTCTTGAACCAAAATCAATTATTATAAATTATTATGTAGGTATATATATTATACCTATTTATAATAACCATTAATTTTATGAGTGTGTCTGTGTAATATCACACTACCGTTATGTCAAATGTTTCAAATATAAATTTTTTGAGATTTTGTTTTTATCACTTCTGATAACAGCAAAGGATTGCTTTTTTGTAGAAATTTAATTAATCACTCACGCGTCGCTTGAAAACCTAAAATAGGGTATATACGTAATATTTTCATATTCCTATCATATTCAATTGTCTAATTGAGTTAAAATTTAGGGAGCTCTAGCTGTCCACGCGACGTATGTCAGGTGAATGTTAAAATCTCTGGACAATCTCCGGTTATTCGTAAGAACCGGAGAAAAAATACCGGCGGTAATAATTTTCTCCGGTGCAAACCTCTAACTACAACATCTACATCGAAAGAGAGAATTGTTGGCAGAGTGCTGTGCAGCAACTTGCCGGATAGGGATCTACCGCCTTACCTATTCCTGCCGACATAGTGACAATGTCATTCTAGACCAGAGCCGCGTACTTGTTCGCTATCTTTTGCCACAAAAAACAGCATAGTTTTTTGTTTTATGACGCAAAAAGTTACTTAAGTTAAATGAATACGAGGCTTTAATGGAGGGTTTCTTAAAGTAACTCAATAGTGAAGGGAAGGACTGTAAAGCCAATATGTTGAAAACCAAAGACAAAACATGTCAACTGGGTCGTATATCAAGTCGGTGACATTAACAACAGGTTAATTAAATAATATATTTAGATGAAGAATCACATTTTTTTGAGTATTCAAGTACCGAGTTATTTTCTGAATAAAAAAATAAATAAATATTAAACAAATAAAAACTTATTTTTTATGATTTTTTTAATGAAAATACAAGTAAAGTTATTTATGAACCTACAATTATAAAGCATATTAATTAATGGCATCTTTATTCGTTCTAAATACACACGTTCCGATTTTCCAATGTAACTTGTAAAAATCGTTAACAAATTTTGTTAACATTTTTCGATAATGGCACGGCACTATTTTTGAATCGCAAAAAACTGACAACATCGCTTATGTCAATTTAGTCTCTGAGATTAAAAAACAGGCTATAAACTAATCTTAATTGTAAGTCAAAGATAAAATAATATTTATCGGCTGTAAACAAAAGGCTGATAATGTGTATTTTTTTTTATTTCTCTCTTTTAATGTCGTAATCTGCTATATAATTAGCATCTCATGATCATTATCCGTGCCGTTACAAGCACATAGTACGCAATCCTACAGCAAAATTATCTCCCATTTTCATCTCTAATTCGCTCTAATTGTCTACCAGTTTTTTTCTATATTGTGAGAAAGACCACAGGGGAAGCAGCATACATAGGCACGCATATAACTTTATGCCAAGTCCATTTTGAAATAGGAGAATATAGAAAACTGGATAGCACGATCTTTGCAGACCTGCATAGTTTTCTTTACATTTATTACTTCCACATATATCATTAAAATTTCACTTTATTTCTGGCTTACAATTAAGATTAGTTTAAAAATAAACGTTTTTTGCATTAATTAACATAAAACATGACATTTTGCATAAAACCTGACGGTTCCGGATACTATCAACACCATCCCACGGCAATATTATCTATACAGTATTCCAACTTCATATAAACGTACGACGCGCGAGCTATACCTACGCGTTCCGATCAGGGCAGGCACGCGGCATTCTACAGTCACAGGTGTACCGCAGTGACGAACGGACGGTGTGCTGGTTTTTAATCAGTAACTGCCCGAATTTTTACTCGAAATGAGTACAAGTAGCTATTTAAGTTGACAAGTAGAATATATTGTGCTTTATATTCGAATGCGGATTTTTTCTACACTCAAATATAATAATAAACCATTTCGTACATCATAGTCAAGGCGCAAATATTTTTTGATCGCGAATTTATAAAACCGGTTTGTTATAAAATCACATACATATTCATAGTTTTTTAATTAAATCTGTCAATCCAAAAAACCACTTGCATTTTTATTTAACACTTTCTATTTAATTCACAAAGTATTTATTTAATCATATTAATATTTTAAATTGTTACTAAGTATCTTTGCTAATAAATAAAAAGTAATAAATTTAAAATCTCAAAACTAGATAGAAACTCAAAGTAATCAGAAGACAGACAGTCCTATCATGCTTACGCACCGCGTAGCTGTAGGCACTTATTTCAAGGACACGGCTAGTTACAATACTGTATAGATAATATTACCGTGACCATACTCCCATAAAATCTCAGCGTTTTGATCCTGGAATGTCAACCTTGGTTGCCTACATCTATCTACCTATATTCAAATTTTATGTTATCGGTTTTGTACATCTTTTATCTGCCAATTCTTACATTGGCTTGCAAGTGTTACTGTGGATTATTTTTTCTTATTTCTTGAGATAACTGAGTCTCGCTTCCGTAAGTTTAAAAAAGGATCTTCACGCTGGGAAAACGGTAGTCATTATTGTAACAGTAATGGATGAGGCGGTACATTCCTGACCGGGCAATTTGTTAAACAGCAATCTACCTCCAATGATATTGTTGGTCTACTTAAACCTGAGCTCGCTTCTCACGCACTGCATGGTGGAGAGGCAGATGGTCTATTCTACGCAGCGAACTTGGACAACACCTGGAAAGTTTTCTACCTATTTAAAAAAAATACTAAGTTTTTCTTATTTTTTTTGTATTTGTAATCATAATGTTTAATATTGTAAAATAATAATCTTTTTACAAGTTTGATCAAAGAACTTTAGTAAATATTTTATGAAGCAAAAGATCAATTAATTACATTAATGTTTTCGTAGGCAGTAAAGTTTGCAGATTAATCATACTTAAATATGACAGAAAAGTATTAATCTTAAAACATAAGACAAGATCAATTACAAATTTAAGTGTTCGTCGCCGCTTAAGCCATTTTTTAGTAATAGGTGACCAGAAAAACAATTATAAATTTTGAATTCTTAATTTTTTATGTATCACTAATCGTACATTTTTCTTTACTTAGAATGTCTTTCTGAGAATTATTAACGTTACAAAAAAAAAACTAATTACTCCAATCAGGAGAACAGTGAACTTGTTTGCTGACATCTCACATAAAAAACACTGTTTCCAAAGTGCCTTTCACATCACAAAAATTTTGTCACTGAATATAATATGCAATTTTCCTTTCGCCGGTTTAAAAAATACGAGGAGGTTCTCGATTCGGCCGATATATTTTTACACCCATTTCTCCGAGATTTCGGAATCGATTTACGTAATTTATTTTTGTTTTATGCGGAATAGTTTCGAATTTGTCCAATAAAAATTTGATTCTTTTTTTTTCTATATTATAGGAAGGCAAACAAGCAGACGAATTTCCTGATGGTAAGAAATTCACGCCGCCTAGAGACACCAAAGATGGTAATGGTGCGTTGCCAACCTGAGGTCAGGATGTTAGGCCTCGATCAAAAGTAAGTTTACCGGCTACCTTACCCTCTGAACTGGAACACGTCATGACGTTATGGCGGCAGGAATAGGTAAGGCGGTGGTACCAATCCGGGCGAGTCGCTGCGAAACTCTACCACCTAGTCAGATGTCACGGTGTTAGTGATGATAAGCTTATGCTCGCCTTTTACGAGCTGCCTGGTAAGAAAGGCAGATGGTCTATTCTGCAAAGGAGCCCGGACCAACACGGGGAAAAAAATTCGCCCCAGACAGGAACAGGTAGGAACATTTGTTTTTATTTTATGAGCATTTTTTATCTACTTTCACCTATTTCGATATTTATTTTTATTTAATTTAATCATATTAGCAATAAATTAAAAAGTAAAAATAATAAAGGTTTCATAATAATTATATACTACCTATTATTTATGTGTTATTTACTCATAGGTTTGAAGTCGGTGCCAGCCCTTAAACTAATAATTATATTAAAAGTAAGTATTAAATTAGTTTGGCACCGATTTAATTAACAAATAACGTTGAATCTTTATGTTTTTATTAAGGTTAGTTATTTTTATTCAATCTAGTTTTAGTTAAAACTTTCCACCATTTGGTTCCGTTCAGTTTCTATGGAAAAATTAAAGTGTTTTTTTTCTAGATTTCTTGCAGTCGAACGGGAATAATAGTATTATGTATCCATCTCCTATTCTAAGCTACCAAATCGGTGAAGCCGTTCTTTAGTTATAAGCTGTGTAACTACCACGACTTTCTTTTTTTTTTGTAAAATATAGGGGAAGACAAATTTTACTACTTTGAAAATGTGTTTTGCATTGATTGATATTGAAGAATAACTGAGTTGTAGGACCCTCAATGTCATTTCTAAGTCCTGCCTATAAGCATCCCTTAAAATATACGGGTTTCATAGAACATTTTTTATTTTGTTCCTAATTTTATTTTTAGCGTTTCGCACATTTTTTTTTTCCCATGAAGTATAATTATTCAATTTTAATAGTTTGGTAATGAAGCCGTTATGACAGACGGATAGACAGACATATCGCATTTAAAAAGGGTTTTCATCATTTGGCTACAGAAACCTAAAAATAAGTTAAATTTGAGTTTTCGATTTAAAGGTAGAGCATACATTCCAACTATTATTGCTAACATTTTACTGCTAACTTGAAACTGGGATGTTCAGCTTTTTGCGTAACTTTCTCGATTGACTTATCCCTTAATCCGGAACAACAATGGCAAGTACTGAAGTCCTATAAAAAAATACTTAAAAAAACCTTCAACGATGTACGAACTGAAAGACCGAGATAATTGAAGATTCGTAAAACTTAGGGGCTTTCGAATTACGTAAAGTAAAATCGTTAATTGAAACATCTTAATTTTCAATAAATATTTCAACAAAGTGCTTTTAGAATGAAAACACACGTTTTAAAATTCATCAATGGATATATCATTAAATGAAATCAAAAATAATCCATAAAATTTGTTTGAGTATTATTTTCGAATTTGAGAGCTCCGGTAAAGGTACACTAAGGCTCGTAACAAACTTTGTAGATCTATTGAGACCACAGCTCTTACTCATTAATCTAAGATTTGTTTTTTTTATACAAGAGGAGGCAAACGAGTAAGTGGGTCACCTGATGGAAAGTCACCTCCGCCCACGGACATCCGCAACACCATTAGTATCACAGATGCGTTGCCGACCTTTAAGAAATGAGTACGCTCTTTTCTTGAAGATCCCTAAGTCATAATTATTTCGGAATACCGCCCCCAGTAACTGATTCCACAATGGCCTTGCCTTGCTTACTTGGTATGCAAGGCCGAAAAACTGTGTTATGTTCTTGATGTTAACCAGGCTAAGATCTATAGGGTTTACTAAGTACCTTGCTCGATGCTCACTTTTCGCCAGAACAAGTGTGGGGCAAGCGCAATGCGCAAAGCGGATGTAATAAAAAAAGTAATTAATAAATATCCCTGGACAAGTCACACAAATTGAATCTAACCCCAAAGTAAGCAAATTATATGCTTGTGTTAAGGGTTTTAGTCAACAATTCTACTATATACTATATATAAATACTTAAATAGATACCGGAATAAATTGAATGTACACCCAAACCCGGAAATGCAGAAATCTAAATATTCATCACATAAAGGCCTGCCGGGCATTCCCGTCGGCAATCGAACCCACTCAACCAAAGAGGCGATCATTTAAATTTTTGAATTGCCGTCTCTTCTGATTCAATGCAAGAACTTCTCTTTGCAAGTCTCATCGTGTTAAGATGTTTGTTTAGCTATTATAGCTCGGACCAAAATCTTTAGTTCTTTTCAAAGCGTACTTATTTCGAAAAAAAAATATGTCGTTTAACCCTGTAACGAAAGCGTTTGTAGTCTTGCCGAGTCCATAGTTCCTAGAAATTCTTTTGGCAACTCCGCATACTAGCATTCCCGATAGGACCCGTTCTATAAGATGTATGTCTGGTCCTCTTCGAGCTAGATCATCAACAACATTATTTCTCTTTATCGCTGTATATTCAGAAACAGAACACTTTTCTAAGAAAAGTCTTTTAATTTTGTCCATCATATCTTTGATTTATCGTGTGTTTTGTAGGATTCTATGGGAGTATGTAACTTTTATAAAATACAAAACTTATGTTCTTCTTGTGTATAACTATGATATAAAAATCAAACGCATGCTATTTTATACATCTTCTATCGCAATTTTACAATATGGACGAAAAATTAAAATAATTTAGAGTTATTTTTTTATTGGTTTTACATTTTAGAATAGCATTATTTAAGTGTAAGTAGTTACCGTTTGTCAATGATTATAATATGTTAAAGTTACTTTTCTTTTAGAGTCTGTTTAAATAAATCAGAAAAAATGTATCATATTTATTGGTTTCCTACTTATACTAAATAAAATTCCATTAAGTCCGACTAACTTTTTAATCAAAAAAATTGCTATCGAGTCGTCAAAATTGTTGAGGTCGAGGAGGATCTGCTTGACCTTCGTGGAGTATAGTCGAATTCTTCTGATGTTGCTTCAGTTACGAAGCGAAACAAACGTTGAGTTTTTAGTAGTGTGTGTATTGTTGGTGTTAATAAAACAGTTCAGTGGTGTGTGTTGTGTTGAGCTGGATATATTTGGGAGTTTTAGCTTCCGATAAATCGAATTCATTCTTAGCGCACTATTTTGCCTATTTTGTTACGCCGTAATACGTGTACATTTTTTTAATCAGAAAATTGCAAATTAAATCATTTTATTTGGATTCAAGTATGGATTTCCGCAAAAGCTACACCTTCTATCAATTTTGTTATACTCATATAGAAATGTCTAGGCTATTTTATTGAAATATTTTTACAGACTAATTGTACGCAGGGTTGGCATTATTTCAGGTTAGTAACGCATTATTAACGTTTCTAGCTAGTTGTATTACACCTATTTATCTTGGCTCATAAATATTAAAAATCGGGTAAATTGATTTATATTCACTTGAAGTGCATAGATTTTGGCTTTGCCTTATATTCCTAGAATTGTCTTCTTGACCTTTTAACCCTTAACGGCCACAATGAATCATAGTGCTATTATGAATACAACGGGTGTAAAAACACCCGGGTTTTTAACCTATATATAAAGAAACTTGTTTAAAGTGTAATTAGCTTCAATATTATTTTAAATTATAATTCTGACCTTAAATGCTGCAACAAATGCAAAAAACTTAGATCTTACTGTATAAAATCAACTTCTAGCAGGTGATAGCTGTGTCCTCTTGCTATATAAAATTTTATTTTTGGTACGTAAAACCCTTTCAAATGAAATCAATGTGTTATAATTATGTAATCAGTCCTTTTACTTATTTTAATTATAGTTTGGAAAATCGTTTTAAGTTATAAACTAAAAAAAATATACCTTTTATTCTGAATGACAACTTCGACATTAGATATGACTATAAAAATTTAAAAAACTTTACAAAAAGTAATATCTTTGACAATGAAAATTAAATCAAGCCTTTACTACTTAAATATCCACAAAACAGAAACATAAATTTTACAGTCAGACTGTTCTATGTCCCAAGCCAGCTCCTCCTCAATCTTGCAGTCTCTCAAATAATGACTCGTTATCTAAACATAAGTAAATTATAAAAAAACAATAGGTATTTACAAGACACAGACTCAAAAAAACCTTAACAAAAGTTTTACTTACGGTAACATTTATTTACCCACTATGACTATAACGGGTGTAAAAACACCGGTCAGTTCATGTATCTCGTAACCTGCACACGGAGCCATGACGCAGAAGGTCGCGCATCAAAGAGTGTGATCATGTGAAGATCATGTGTAAAAACACAATGTGTAGACTTTAAGGGTTAAAGTTTACATTTTCAGTTTTTCTCTTTTCTTTTACCGATCTTTTAACCAGCGTGTTAATATTATCCATAATACTAAAAACCAAATTGCAGCACTATACATTCAAGAAAGACAACTTCAAGAAAAGGAGGTGTTTATATGTTCCACGCTTATGTTTTTTTATTTGTGCTACTCCATTTCTCCGTAAAACTTTTTTCACATTTAAAAAATCATACTTCCAAGACAGGATAAGGATAAGTCTGTATATATTTGGATTTGTTCATTGTATCCCAAAGACAGAAGTGAAATTCCTTAATATTAGCAATGTGACTGTATACAAATGAATATGAAGTATTTTAATAATTACTGCGACATTAGTCAAATTGTGCCAGTATTGTATTTTAAATCTAAATTTGAAATAATTGATCTATATTTAATTAAAAATGTTAATAATATGGGACGATTCAGCATCTTCAATGATTATATCATTATTATTATTTTCTAAGATTTAAGTTTAAAATCTTTTGTAAGAATTATTAGATTTGATGTCGCGCCGTTCAAGTCCCAAAAGTTATCCCGTATGTTTCTCGTTAAAAGTTCTTTAATGCAATATCAGTTCCAGTGAAATCAATGACGATACCATTATCCAACATTGTTACCGGTAATTAATGTTCTCAATGTTGACAGTAATTTGAAGCTTTGTCATATTTACATTGTAAAAACAAACAGATCCATTACCATGAATAAATGCGTTAATCCGATATTAACTGTATGAAATATTCGATATTAACTGCGTATACATCAGTATGAAAACTTGGAGCAGCGACTCTATTTTTTTATTTTTTTTCGAACCATTAACAAGTTTATAATATTGCTTATTATATATATTCCTAGAATTAGATATCATTACTTATCATAAACTCAAATGTTGATTACTGCTTAACTTTCTATAATATGTTATGGACGCGGACACCAATAACTCTTATAAGTAAACATTTATTCAGTTTCAAGGGAACTAAACCTACAAATTTATACCTTAAATGGTAAATAAGGTAATGGTAACTGAAAAAAAATTGTTTCAGACTATAAGCGTTGACTATAGATTAATTATCGAATTTCTTATATAGCAAATCGTAGTAAAGTCTTTGTATACTGGTATTGACTTACTATGTTGAATCAGTGATTTCCACTTTGCAGATCGTTTATATTAATGTTTTTACCAAATCTAACAAACAGTTGGACTATTTTTTGGTTTAAAAGAAACTGCAAAATACAACGTAGATTTCAACTAACGCGCCTCGGCTTCAGCTCGGATTGAATATTTAATACTTAAGTCAAAAAAATGTTTTCATTTCATGGGCAGTTCTCTTTTTTGTGACAAGATACCAAACAAGCACATAACTCTTCCGACAATGGTACTAATATTATAAATCTGAAAGTTTTCTACGTTTCTTTGTTACTCCTTCATACAAAAAATGGTGAACAGATTTTCAGTAAATTTGGCACACACACGTATAGAGAGCAACTTGGAATAACACATAGGATAATTTTTGTCCCAAAAAAATTTTGCTGTGGGACTATTAACCACGCGGGCAACTGTGGCATACAGACACCATAGCGGTGCTGTTCTGTGATCAAAGTGTACGGTTATGTAAGTCTTTTTGCTACCCTACCCTCCAGACAGCAAAATAATAATTGTTACGGCAGGAAAAAGTTAGGTTCTTTATCCCTACCCGGACAAGTTTTAGCACGTTTTTATCACCAGTGGTCCTTTTAGTAATAACCCATTTGACCTTTTGGCGCCTCATGAGTTGTCTGACTCTTTATTGGAAATATATTTTTTACATAGGAAACCCGAACAAGAATAAAGCCGCGAATAAATTTTCGTACACTCCAGATCCGAAGTGTACGAAAATTTATTCGCGGCGTAATAAAAGTGTAAGAATTCAAATTTAATCAAGACGCTGGCAGCGACAGCCTAAAACTCAATTTTGTGATTACGTAGAATATGATTTACTTGATACACAGATTCCATTTTGTGTGATTATACAGAAAAGAGAATGAAAGTGTAAGGTGTAAGTATCAATCCTAGCACCTAGGTGAGTTTTTTTAACCTCTTCGTATGTGTTTAGTTGTCATACTGACACCGTATTCAAGAAGCTTACTTGACTAAGTAATAAAAAACGCTGTGCGAAGTACGACATTTAGCTATGCGTTTCTTACGTCAAGCCATCTAATTCATTAACAATACTTAGTTCAACTTCAATTTTATAACGTCATGACGAGTTTCGGTTCGGAGGGTAAGGTAGCCGGTAAACGTATTATTGCTCAAGGCCTAACATCCCAGCCTCAGGTTGGCAACGCACCATTACCACCTTTGTTGTTTCTAGGCTTCGGGAATTTCTTATCATCAGGAAATCCTTGAATATTATAAAAAAAGAAGAAAAATAAACGTATAGCTAAATGTCGTACTTCGCACAGCGTTTTTTCATTACTTAGCCAAGTAAGCTATTTCAATACTTGTGTTACTTTGTATCACATTCGAATAAAATATTGGTACCAGTACTTATCCATTGTGTGTTCAACATGTGTTCATTCATGTCAACTTTTAAAAAAATATTGAAAATATTTTATGGCTTCATATTTTCATTTTTCATATCATTTTCAAATCCCTTAAACAATAACTGTCTTGTAAGTAGAGTGGCTAGTACATGACTAACTACATCGATCAACCGCGAGACTCGAGTTCGATTCCTGACTGGGGCAGGCATTTCTGTGATGAACATTTTTGAGTCTAGGTGTTTCTTTAATTACTTCTGGTATCTATGAAAGTATTTCTATGTATCAGAATCGATGACTAACACCCATAGCACAAGCACATAATTTGCTTACTTAGGGGTAACGTTTGTCCAGGGATATCTAGTTATACTCGTGTAGCTGAATTTACTGTAATTGTATAAGATATTTTCATAATATGTATTCAATGCATCTAATAAAAGGTTTTTGTATAAAGAGAAACTTTTGACCTAATTTAAAACGAAATAATTTTTTAATTATAAAAACACGACCAGTAAATGAAGCATCTCTAAGTAAAAATGACTAAGTATATTGATGAAAATCAAAAGACATTTTAATCAGGTATCTTTTGTGTGGATATCTTTGATTAAATGTTACGAACTCTGTCCATATTTAAACATCTATTTTAAAAAGACCTTATATTATATTCGTCTTGACAAAAATAGCTTAACGCCCACATCCCAAAAGAGATTGACAGTGACACCAAAGGCATCCACCCACCCACCTCCTAGACTAAATCCCACTAAGATTTAAATTTAGTATTAATAAATACCCCCGACTTGGTCCGGGCTCCTTCGTAGAACAGACCATCTGCTTTCCTACCAGGCAGCTTGTAAAAGTCGACTTATCGTTACTAACACCGTAACATCTGACTCCCCCGGAATGGTACCACTGCCTTAACTATTCCTACCGCCATAACGTCAGTGCTTGATAAGGTAGCTTGTGAACTTACTATTGCTTGAGACGTTAGATTCCGGCCTCAGGTTGGCAACGTACTTTTGGTAGGTTGCATGAATTTCTTAGTATCATGAAATCCGTCAGCTTGTTGGGTTTCCTATACTGTAAAATAAATAAAAATAAATCAATAGATACTACGCAGTATGTCAGGTAGGTTTATGTGTCTTTATTTGTATCTGTGTATTGTTTTATGCAATATTAATTAAAATAATATATTTTTGATATTTCTTTATTATCATGTAGAGCTCTTTGTTTACTACATTCGCATATTCTTTGTAATTCACATTTCTTATTGAATGGGTTATGAAAATGAATGATATCAAATTCCCTTAGGCATTAATTTCTTATTTGTACTTATTAAATGTGTTTACTGTGTTAATAGAATAATTAATTACTGCTCACAGGCCATACGCCGGACTCCAACGACTAAATGTGAAGCTCGGATTCGATTTCTGGCGTGGACAAGCATAGGTGTATATAATAAAATTTTGTATTTCCAGGTCTGTTTAGTGAATTTGTACTACAATTTATTTAGTTATAAGTATTTGTATTGTTAACTTTTACAAATACATATATACTTTACAAACATATACATTTACTTTAATAGAAGCATATTAACTATTTAAAGGTAGATAGGACTAAAAATTAATCTACCTTTAAATTCACGTATAATAAATTGTGAAACTTATGTTCGTAAATAAATAAAATGTTTATTAAAAATGTAAATAAGTGCTGCAATTTAAATGTATTTTTTTATAGAAATATGTAACTTCATAAAATTTAACTAAATATTTGCACACCACAATGTGGTAGAATATGTTGCATTCTTATATCTTTATAACAACTTTTTAACACACATATTCCGCAAATAAATAATTTTCATTTCATTTCATAACATTTACGAATTAACATTCGGTGAAGAGCTTATTCGTCGACGTCATCTTTATTATCTTGGTTGTGACACTTACCAAGTTATCATTATTGTTCTTCGAAACAATGGAAACATTACTTAAGTACCACTCCTGACTCCTCCATTAAAGACCGACCCTCAAAATGGGGGCTTTCTTCACCTCCAGTACCATGAAATTCCATTTCTCAAGAAACTTTCAAGTGTTTATTCTATGACTGTGACACAAAATCAAATTATAATTGCTTTTTTAACAGCACTTGTATCTTTCCATCTTTGTTTTCAAATACACTTAAGTAAGAAAGTAAGGATATTTTCGTCCCGAGGTTAGAAGGGGTACAACCAGGGCACCCACAATTAGCCAAAGCTACTCAGTCTCAGTATACTGTAAGTGCCAAACATAGATATCTTATCACGGGTACAAACCGGGTACTTACTTACCTTATCGCGGCCAGCTATGGTTTTATTATAAAATTGAAAAATACATTGAGTTTTCCGATCCGGAAATCAAATCCCACACCTTTCACTCAATGCCGACACCAGACCCCTGTGTCCGTTCCTTCTCATGCTTATAATAAAGTAGTAAATTCTGTACCTTGAAGATATTAAAAAAAATGTGCAGGATACTAAAAAGTGCCATCAGAACACATTTTAAGCATTTTAATTTTTTTTTGTCTCTCTGCCTGTTTGTATGTCTTTCTGCACGCCGTATTTACTTAACCGATCGTTATGGATTTTAGCTGGTAGATACACCAATAAAGGTTATAGGTTTCTTTTTATCCCGCTTAGTTAAAGGATCACATTGAGAGAGTGGTAAAAGTTAAAATGTAATTTTGGTGTTAATTCATTACCGCGACGCTCTTTTTCATCCATTCTTTTTTTGTTTACAAATTACTTTTCTAAGTCACAAACTTAGTAGTTTAGAGATTAGACATTCTCACTCATTATAAAGTTAACAAATAACTTAAAATCTGCAAATCTTCTGGAATGTGGAGAAACATTTGAACTCTTCTTACGTAAGTACATAATATCTTCTCGCCAAGTCCGATACGAAGTCCGAAATTACCGATATTTACACTCAATATAAAGTTAGCATATAACTTGACATAATATGTATATATCTATAAATTATATCTAATTAATAAATAGAAAAAAAAATATTAAAATTTCGGCTAACTTCAGTATTATTTATTGTATGTCATTTTTTTTGTTGCCATAATTTACTTGTCAACAAAAGTTCTATAAATTATAAAATATCTGTTCAAGTAATGTTAATGGCCTTAACAGCGCAGTCTGTCTTTCTCAGTCTCATGAGCGTAGATAATGCTCTCGCGCTCCCACTCACAGAGATATTAAAATTTAGTTTAGGGGATGATTGGCCCCTTGGCTCGGTCTGTCTTCTTGTCGAAGGTTTTTAAATAGTTGTCGGATGAACTTATATAAAAATGGAGCGTCAGAATTTACGTGAAGTTAGCCAACTATTTTTAGACCCATAGAGCGTCTGCCAAGCAATATGGCCGACGGAAAGTGTCTGGGAGTATTGACGATTTATTTCTAACTATACACTCGAAAACATATATGAAAATCAGCCGTGAGAATTTACGTGAAGTAAGTAATGTTTTTATGTACCTTGATTACCTGATACCTGGAAATTGGCCATTTGACCAAGCTAGCAGGTAGGCATACGATCATAGTACATACTAACACTACTCAATCGTCCACATTTGATCCGTCAGAAAATACGTGACGTCTGGCGGCCCTGCGATCTTGCTCTACTAGGTTGTTTTTATTTTTTATGATATTACTTTTTCATTTATTTTAATCGGTATGTCGTCATTTCTAAGAGCGATATTTAGAGGTATTTTCTTATGATATTGGAATGCAAACAAGCAGACGGATTTCCTTATGGTAAGAAATTCAAGATTCCTATAGAGACCAAAGGTGGTAATGATGCGTTGCCAACCTGAGGCCGGGATGTTAGGTCTCGAGCAAAAATAAGTTTACCTGCTACCTTACCCTCCAAACTGGAACACGTCAAGACGTCATGTCGGCAAGAATAGGTAAGGCCGTGGTACCAATCCGGGCGAGTCGCGGCGAGACTCTACCACCTACTCAGATGTTACAGTGTTAGTGTCGGTAAGCCTATGCTCGCCTTTTACGAGCTGCCTGGCACAGGAAGGCAGGTGGTTTATTGTACGATAGAGCCCTGACCAACACGGGTAGGTTTATGCAAACTTGTGTTACTCATGAATATTAACATTATCAATATTGAAATACTAGTGTGTATGAATCAAGCAAAACATTTATATAAAAGCAATAGTTTCCAATATCAATATGTAACGATATAACGGTTAATATACAGTCTGCCACCAATCACTTAGTGATAGTTAGTAACGTAGATGCTCTAGCTGTAAATGCATACTTCTTCTAAAAATATATAACAAAGATCAAAATACCCTAAAAGCAATCCGGCGCTTAAAACAAATATTATAGTATGTATATACATTATCTTAAACACATATATTGAGAAAAATATACAATAAGAACTTGAAATTTTAAACACTTTAAACATCGACAATATTGTCTACCTAGTACAAATAATGTTTAACATTTAAACACCATCACATCGAAATTTCAGCGAAAAACAAAAAAAGTAAAAAAAAAAACAAATTACACACGAGAAACAAATACTTCTTGAAATGAAAAACCACCACACACAAATCTAAATAGCGCAGGTTAATATTAAACACGAATTGTAATTAAATTTAGGAAGGAAATTTAATTAGTTCTGTGGGTAATGTTAAAACGTAAACCTTGCGTTAGTTCATGTTTAAACCATATTAATTCAAACATCAGTGAGGTAACGATTACTAATGAAATTAACTATCAGATTATGTTTGCCTTTGTTGTCTAGCGGTTCAGTTGTTGGACTTGACTGCATGAGGTCCCGGGCTCGAATGTTGAGTCGGGCAACAAGAAAAAAATTGTGTTTTTTCAATTTTATAATAAAAAAAGTTGCTCGGGATTGGATATGTGCCCAGTTGGTGATAGGCTAGTCACCTATCACATTGTGGGAACTAGTGCCTTTCGGCTAGTCGTGGGTGCCCTGGTTGTGCCTTTGCTTACCTCTTCAAGGATATGGGCGTGAAGATACTTTTGTAGTCAAATGCTACAAATGTTATATGAATAAATCCCCGTGTTGGTCTGGGCTCCTTTGCAGATTAGACCATCTGCCTTTCTTGCCAGGCAGCTCGTAAAAGGCGAGCATAGGCTTATCATTACTAACACCGTCACATCTGACTAGGTGGTAGAGTTTCGCAGCGACTCGCCCGGATTGGTACCACCGCCTTAACTATTCCTGCCCCCATAACGTCATGACGTGTAACGGTTCGGAGAGTAAGGTAGACGGTAAACTTACTTTTGCTCGAGGCCTAACATCCTGACCTTAGGTTGGCAACGCACCATTACCATCTTTGGTGTCTCTAGGCGGCGTGAATTTCTTACTATTTTATTTAAAGTTTAAACGTTTTTTTTTTAAAACTGCATGTTTAAATTAACGACATTTTTTAGTTGTATTTAGATATGTACGAGTATTAACATTGTTGACACGGATCACAAGCAAAAACCTTTTAGGCTAAGAATAATTCGTGTCTGTTTTCTATTACATTATTTTAACGTGTTGATTTGCTACAAAAATCTATTTTGTAATGTACATCTGAAAAACACAACTGTCTCTCTTACTATGAGCTTGGTCATCTAGTTTGATTACATTTACCTCTAAATCCTTACCCAGTTTACTATAGATTTCTACACAACAAACTTAAATTCAATTTTTTGTTATCTTAAAAGACGTCTTATATCTAAGTCTATAGGTGTTAATAAAGCTGCGAAGAAAAGTTTGTAAAAATGTTGAATTTTCATATTCAAATCCAACTGTAAGAGTT
Source organism: Calephelis nemesis (assembly GCA_002245505.1). NCBI lineage: Eukaryota > Metazoa > Arthropoda > Insecta > Lepidoptera > Riodinidae > Calephelis > Calephelis nemesis. The sequence continues at coordinate 86,109 of NJDD01001889.1, forward strand.
TATAGTAAAATTTCATTTATATTGGCAGATTTTGTTGAAGTAAATTAGGTATTTCGCGATATAGTGAATTATTGACATACGTTTGATAAGACTTCTCTGACGGAAAAAGCTACTTGCTAAAAGTTTCCCAACAGTGTTAGGGCACAAAGGGAGATTTCAAATATTAGCGAGTTCTATACATCAACTGTTTCAAGTGTGATAGAAACGAACTAAGGGTTTATTTCAACATCTAGGAATTATTTATAATACAATTAATTAAAATCCGCGATTTTGCGAGCATGTTAACGAAACTGTTGTAGTTTTCCATCCCTTGTAAATCCATTTTGCTTCAGTGGTCTAGCGGTTCAAGTGTTGGACTTGACTTCATGAGGTCCTGTTTTCGAATCCCGGGTCGGACAACAAAAAGAAAATGTGGTGTTCTCAATTTTCCAAAAAATAAATGTTTGTCGGAATTGGATAATATGTGCCCTTTTGGCGATAGGCTTGCCACCTATCACACTGTGGGACTTAGTGCCTTCGGCTACTCGTCAGCCTGTACGAGATCAGAATGGCCCTCCGTCAGCTTAAAAACAATAAGGCGCCGGGTGAAGACGGAATCACCACCGAGCTTCTGAAAGCGGATGGAACACCAGTACTTAGAGTCCTTCAGAAGCTCTTCAATTCCGTATTGCTCGGAGGTACTACGCCAGAAGCATGGAACTGAAGCGTGGTGGTACTTTTCTTCAAAAAGGGCGATAAGACCCTTCTGAAGAATTACAGGCCCATCTCGCTTATGAGCCATGTTTATAAGCTGTTTTCGAGGGTCATCACGAATCGTCACGAGCGCAGGTTTGATGACTTCCAGCCACCCGAACAAGCCGGATTCCGAAAAAGCTACAGTACCATAGACCACATACATACGCTGCGGCAAATTATACAGAAGACCGAGGAGTATAATTTGCCATTATGCTTGCCGTTTGTGGACTATGAGAAAGCCTTTGATTCGATCGAGACCTGGGCAGTGCTACAGTCTCTCCAGCGGTGCCACATTGACTATCGCTATGTCGAAGTGTAGAAGTGTTTGTACAACAAAGCCACTATGTCCGTCCGAGTAAAAGATCAGAGTACAGAGGCGATTCCATTGCAGAGAGGTGTAAGACAGGGAGTCGTTATATCTCCTAAACTCTTCACCAACGCAATGGAGGACGCTTTTAAGCTTCTGGAGTGGAAAGGAATGGGCATCAACATCAACGGCGAGTACATCACTCAGCT
>NJDD01001891.1:11703-25632 GCA_002245505.1 Calephelis nemesis
AGAAACAAAGCAGAACTTAAGCATGTATCTGCTAACTTATATAAGCACTTTAAACCGGCCAAACTGCAAGAGATAATAAGCAAATTGAAAAGTTTGTTAAATTGGGTACCTAGTTGTCATGGGACGATTTTTTTAGCAAAATACCTATTATTACAAAAGATAGGTCGATTAATACCACAAAATATAGACGGGTACAAAAGGCAATCTGTATATGAAGTGCGTTTGAACTGAGCACACAGTACACGTTCACGGTCACGATATTTTGGACCAAATCTGTAGACCACCGCGAACACTAGTGACATCCACTTGCGATGCGCTTCTTTGAAATGTTTTATTTTAGTACAAATGTTTCTTCAAACTAGTCTATCTTTAAGTGTATTATCTTAACCCTCAACGTAAACCTCAATAAAAAAAATTCACCCCAAGAGCTAATAACGACAGTGTCAAATTTGTAATCATCTTTGTAAACCTAAATCCATATTTTTGAACAAAAATCCGTGCAGTTAGGCAAAATTATGCGTTGTAGCCTACATACTGGGCTCACATTATTACTATTAGTGTTACATTATTTCAGAAAGTCCCATAACCATAAATCAGTAAAGGTCTGGTTGAGGGTTGAAATGATGAAGCTGATAAAATGAATATAAATGAAGGCGGCTTTTTTAAATTTTCGAGCAGCATAAATAACGTAGAATGCTGCCGGGGCTGCCATTTGCTTTGAAATTAAATTTTCCCCAAAATTAAAAGCTAAAAACAGAGGGTAATAAAAAGTGTTCAATCGAATTTGTGTATTATTTAATGAAAATTGTAATCGTAATTTTACAATAAAAGTATTTACAATGCATTACACACACTATATCATCCAGTCATTGCGTTATTTATATACAAAAGGCTATGCGTGTTTGGTTTACAAAGAAATATTTCATTTAATGTTACATACCGAACTCTTGACGTACCTATTTTTTATCAACATTTGTAGGTCAAAAAAGTCACAAGCATCTTTTTTGTATTTTAATTACATCTCACAGAATAATGCTTTTTTATCAACATTATTATAGTGTAACAAATATTCTGTTAACAATTTTAAAAGTTATTACATAAATAAAACATAAAATTGTATTATTATGTATATAATTTAGTAATTTACCATTTATACACAGCAGTTATATTTCTGATTTGCAAAATTTAAAAGACGAACATTATTAATAATTTCAAATTAGATTCGGTTAGTCACAGGTCGATACCGTTGCCTGGATCATGTTGGTCACTTTATTAAATGGCGTGCACATAAGTAGCTATTACAAAGTTTTCAAACATACTTTTAACATTTTTCATATCAAAACTAGGATACTGTTTCGCTTACCACCGAGTGTTTTTGATGTCATTGATGACAAATACCTGATAATAAATTTTTAGCCCACACTCCACTGGTGAGACACATATGGTTAAACACATATGGTTGGTTAAAGTGTATTTCTCTCCTCCGACGGAAAAAGAGGTTAAGTTTGACGTGCCTCTTTGTGTTTTGTTGTCTGTGGCAAGAAGATTTTTTAACGGAGGGCCCGATTTCGATGCGGATTTTTGTTTGAAAGCTGATCGAGACAGTTCATAGATACATTACATGTAGATTTTGTTGGTGGGTTTTGAAAATTTTTAGTTTCAGTTTTATAAGCTAAAACAAAAAAAATACATGTCAGGTTATAAGGCCCTTTACACACTTAAACTTTAGCAGCGATGCAGTCGCTGAAATGAATGAATGGATTTTTGCGTCGATACTGTCATGCATTTGTATCGATATAGCCGCGCATTGGCATCGATACACACGCGCGACATTATCTATGCAGATATGCAAATGCGGGGATAGACGACGCTTGCAACTTGCGTAATTAAAACAGTTTTAAAGGAACTCATCGCGTAATGACAGTTAACAAATAACTGATCAAAATAATAACAATATATTTTTATTTTAGCTAAAAATACCTGTAAGTCAAAGTATTTTTTTCACAAATGCATTAAATAAAAAAAAATATACGTTGTGGCCATCAACGAATGACTGATCAAAAACGTTTCGCGTTGTGGCACATGTTAGCATCGATGCAGTCGTGATGCTAGCGCGATACAGCGTCGATGCCAGCCTTCCATACTGCATTGCGACTGTATCGATGCTTAAACTAGCGTATGTGTGTAAAGATGGAAAATTTGCAACTGCATTGATGCTGCATTGAGATAGCATCGATGCTAAAACTAGCGTAAGTGTGTAAAGATGGAAAATTTGCGACTGAATTGAGACAGCATCGCTACTGCATCGTTGCTTAAGGTCGCAGTGTGTAAAGGGCCGACTAAACAATTTCGTTTTGTACTTACGTAGAAGAATGTCACTCGTTGATAATATCGACAATAGCATCCCGGCAAATTAAAATCATTCTGTACCTACTAGAAGGTATTTATATTAGATGTACTTACATTGGATTTTATTTCATCATTTTCTTACATCATATCATAAAGCAAGACCAGGGGGGTTACCATAAGCTCTTAAAACAGTACTATTTCAACAATACTAATAGTCAGTCCAGAAAGACAACCTTATGACGTATACTATAAAGTTGCTTATAAAGGCAGACATTTAGCAACATGGAAATAATACTGCTTTAAGCGTTCATGGTAGGGCGGGCCCCTGTTTTAAATTTTATTAAAGTGCTTAAGTGTAAAAGCGCTTAGCAAGTTTTCGATTTTAATTTTTAATCCTCAATCCAATTTTACATTTTTTTATATGCTCATAACGTCTTAAGTAGATATTAGATATTTTATGTCAAAAATAACAAAAAGAAAATATATACAGAATTTTACATAAGTATCTACATTATGCTGAATTTGGTATTAACAATTTACATAAACGTGACTATGATTTAATCAATATAAAATACTTAATTACAGGATGATTAACAAAACTATTTGAGTATTATTATTAAATATTATGTTTTTTTGTCTTGGATACATTTTTTTTCTTTGCGATAGTAAGACGCATCATCAAACAATACATTTCATAGTAAATAATCTATTTGGATAATCTTGTATATGGCTTACGTGGGCTTAGGTTATAAAACTTAGCATATTTTCTAATGCGATTATAGCTGTAGCCTGTAGGTATTCTTTCTTTTTCTTCATTTTATGAAAAACAACGAAAGATTTATTGTTTGGAGCGTAAAATGTAATATTTTTTTATTTTGATTAAACGATTGTAACAAAAGTATAAATATGTTTAAAGCGAGTATTGTGGATATTCATAATATTCGTTTAACATCAACTACAAATTTTATTGACGTGTTTAACAAAAGTTTTAAATAAAAGCTACAACTCTATAAAAGGATATAGAAGAAATATTTTTACGATTAATTAAATTTTAATATCACTAATTACTATTCGTATGTTAAAACTTAATAAAATAAATAATGATTTGCATGCTTGAGGCAATTCAGGTAACTAAGACATAGTAATAAGATATTATACGTTATTTGAGATAATGTATAAACTTTTAAATAACTTTGTTAATAACATTCTTACGCACTAAAGGTGGGCACAATTATAAAATTAATAAGTGATGGTAACTTTTACAGTAAAAATGAGTTAACATTTATCTCACTAATGTCTTTTCGTGCTCTTAAAATTAAATAGTTGGTTATTAAATAACCTTAATTTTGTCTCTAAACAATATTTGCACTAAGATCAGCTTAAAATAATAACAAACCAAAAAGTAACAATGCTAATGGATACTACTTAAATAAGTATGTAAGTATTTACTATTAAAAAGATGGAAGGGCCAAAAAAGGACAGCAATAAATAAAATAAGAATTACATTAGTAAATTTATGTGTTAGATACCAAATATGTAACTACCTAGGTACTCGGATAGATTATAAGAATGAAAAAGCACTGTTTTCTTAACACTTGCTGTTTGAAATGTATATATGTACTTACTTAATTTATTTTATTTTATATAAATGTAGTTTATTTTAGTGACCTATTTTTATGATCACACTTTTTGCATTACACAAATTAATATTTTTTACTAACTACCCAAATAATTAGGTAAGAAAAGGACTGAATTGAAACGTTATGATAATAAAACCAGAAAATACTGATTCTGTTTCATATCCATAAAACTATAATAAACAAAATGAATAAAAAAATATTTTACATTTACTTGTAATAAAAAGAGCTTTTTAACACTGACACAATTTTACTAGGATTCTCCTTAACATTGTCAAGTACCTAGTTACCGAAGTTCTAACGAAACATACCTATGTCAGTGCGACTTATCGCATTTTTTGTTTAAGCGATAGGTAGATTTCTGAAAAATATGAACATCTATGTCATCCACATTAGGTTAAACCGCAGCTTCTTCAATCGGCTGTTTTATTTTCATGAACACTCTGTGTATGACATTATTTATATGTAGTGTAAATATAAAATATTTATAAATTATGAGAATATTTATAGTATATGTTACATCAGTTATTAATTTTATAGGTACAGACAGTGTACTTAACTAACTAGTTTCATGAGCTAAACTGCTTTTGATTTTTAAGGGCATTGACTGTACTTTGCATGATATGCTTAAAATAAAATAAAACAAACTCCGAAAGTCCAACAATAATGATTTTTACAAAAAAATAAGATCTCAGATTTTGAAATAAATTTATTCCTGTCAGTGTTTTTCTTAATTGCGAATTTTATCATTGTAAATAACTCATTAAAAATAGCTATGCTTTGACGAGGATAACATTTATTAAATTAAATTATCACACTTATAACTTCACAAATAAATTCAGAATACGAGCTTAAACACATTTACATTGATAAAACATAGATCGATACAAAAACTCTAAATATCAGTGTAATATCAGTATGTTTAGAAACGATTGATTGAATATGAAATATTAAAATATCCGTATGTTTTATATTAAACTTTTGCAGGGATTTATCTGTAAGCAACATTTTAAGAGAAATAAAATTTTGATGTTAAATAAACATTTTTATATTTATTATAATTAAAATTGTAGAAATTTTATAAACGATAACTTTTAAAGTATTAACGTATAAAAACATATGCAAAATTAATTAATGATTATAGAATACATTATTGAGTTTGACTCATTTTTGGCGTAAGTCATTTGTCTTTTAAGACTTAAATAGGGTGATTAAAATATTATTTGGTTCGTCAATATTGCAAAATATATTAGCTGAGTGTTAAAGTCTAAAATTTAAGGAATCTGTAAAGATATTCTTTTACAAAAATTAAATGATTTTGTTTCATTGTCATATTAAATATATCTAAAATTTCAACAATAAATAAGATTATTTTGATAGCCATAGGGTTGAATTTTTATAATAGTTTTTACTTATAAAGCGAATGATATGTAGTTTTATATTTAATCTTAAGCTTAATTTGTTATATCATTTATTATAATATGCGAAATAAAATTCTCTAAAAAATATTGGTTTTATTAAGTTGTGTTATATATACATTTAATTTGGTTATAAATTAAAGGTAAGCGTGTGAATTTAGCAATGTTTTTCTGCTTATAAAGGTACGTGTCGATTGGATCACAGATACCGCAACGCACGCACGGTACGCAATTTTCTTTTTAATTTAGGTCTAATTTCTCCTTAGCTTGTAATAAGTAATTCCCATTTACCAGTCGTGTACTATATGCGTTCCGGTCGAAATACATAAAATAAATCGTAATCAATTATTTTAACAACAGCCAATCGGTCCGGATGAATTTAAGTTTAAAATTTTTACCATTTTTGTGACACAAATATAATAATATAATTATCATAAGCCCATACAAGATTAGTACTTGTATTTTATAACAATTGTCTTGTGTTATTAATTTTTTTTATTTTTATATGTTCTGACCCTGGCTTGTTTTGTTTTTATTTTTGATAATACAAAACTATAATTGCATTAGTTTTTATATTTAGTGTTTTTTTTACAAACTTTCAATTTACTTTCTCGAAAATATTTACTTACAATAATTGATTAGGTATAACCCCTGTGTTTTGATGTAGAAACGGTGACTGGTAATGAAATAGGAAAAAAGTGTGCTAGGAACCATATTTGAGACCGCAAAACGGTTGAAATATTCTAAAAGCGAGTAAATAAAAGCGAGTAAAGTATTGTGGACCCCACGAGGTTGCGTACTGTGCTTGCAATCAAAGCTTTATTTAAAAACTAGCTTCTAATAACCAGGCAAAAACCCAGTCTTTGATAACTAGAAAAGATATCACATATCGATTAATTAAGTAAATTTTAATTAATTAAACAAAATGTTATTAGCTGGTGTTAATGTATAAGAATGTGCCAGTAAAATATACGAAAACAGATTAAATTTTATTTAAGATGTTTGTATTTAACATTGGTATTTTTCAAATAATTAACGGGCCAAAGAAAAATCTTTAAACTATGTTAAAAAACAGTTGAGTTAAATACATCTTAAAAAATAATTCAGTCTTACAAATTCTATTAAAGGGTTAAGCGAATTTTTATAATTTAACATTTATTACCACCGAATTTTTTTAGTATCCATTGGTAAATATATTTCATTTTACATAGTAAGATTTTTTTATAAATAAGTTTCCGGTAACATTGCTCAGAAAAGAAAATAAAGATTTACATTTTCATGTACATATTCTATAAAAGGGACAAGCATATTTTCATAATTTCAACAATTATTACCACTGACATTTTTTTAAGTATCCCTTGGCATATATGTTTCTTTACACAGTAAGATTTTTTTCATACATTAATTTCCGGCAATATTAGCAAGAAAAAAAATAAAGATTTATAATTTTACAATTATCACCACTGACATATTTTAATACTCTTTGTTACATATATTTCATTTTACATAGTAAGATTTTTTTGTAAATGAATTTCCAGCAATATTACTACACAAAGAAAATAAAGATTTTCAATTTCGTGTAACAAACATAATATTGTTATTACAACTAACAAAACAATTGAAAATATTACACTTAATACCAAGCGTAAACTTCAACAGTGTCTCATCACAAACATACAATCTTAAATTTTCTTTTAAGCGGTAAAGCTGAATTTCTACAGTAAAGATTTCATTAACTAATTAGTAAACAAATTGATAACAATAATCTATGACATTTACTTTTGTTTGAAGCACAGCCAAATTTAATTTTCTTAAAAGGTACTAACAATTTTATCGTACATATTATTTTAATAATAAAATTTATATTAAAAACAGTTGACTCCTTGGTCCACTTTTAACAAGCAAAAGGCATAATTGATAATGTGATGACGAAAATGGACATCGTAGATCAGTAAAATGATGTAGCCATACTCCTTACTATTGTTATGCGTATGGTAAATGAAGCATAACTTTGTAATTAGGTACGTTTTGCAAACTCTACAAATTAACATATATTTCTGCGTGGCTTCACTTTCCTGAAATTTGATATATCTAAGCTTACGCTTCAACCGAACCTATTTCAATAAGTTATAGGTTTGAGTTTTTAATTTTTAAGTACCCAGTGAAAACGCGATCAAATTTTGTCTACTTAGTAGTTTTCCTGAAAAGCGGTAATAAACAAACAAACAACAACATGAGCAAAATAGTTTGTGTTTAGAAGCAGTCCATTATTCTATCAAATGTTTAATTTTCTGCAGTGTTCTTTTAAAATTATATTTATATGTGTAGATCAGGCCAGTGTTGTTGGAGACATGCATGTAATTTGCTAAAAACTAGTCCTGCTACCTCAGACCTTAAATCTAGACCCTTATAAGATGAGGTGAGTGCATTTCTAACAGTAAACAGTTAGCCAACAATTAAACATTTGCTCTTAAAAATAAATCTGATTCATTGTTTTTTCAGTATTTTTCAGATCATTAAATTGAAATAAAAATATCTACTTAATGAATACATTTTCATTCTTGAATGAATGAAATTAATTTTCTATAATATGTCAATAGCTATTCAGAGCTTGTAGGTACATCGATGAAATGGTTTCTTTTTTTATAGTGATAATGATAAAGCTTGAAACATTTTCATAAATGTAAACAATGTCAAAATTGTATTGTTTTAAAAGAAATTATCTAAAGGTAAATATCGACGGCATGAACGCACCGAATTATAACGAACGCATAAGTTAAGAACCTCCTTTTTTGAGGATGAGTTTGTGTTGTACATAACGGTTATTACCTACTGTATGATATATTTGGCTACATTTCTTTATTTTCCAATATTAGTGATTCTATGTTCTCAGACAACTACTGTTGTTAAGTAGATCATCGGATTTAACAAATTGTAGATATTTGGCGATCGATTAAAACATTGATTAATTTATTGTAAGCAGCTTGTAGGTACATTATTTTGATTTTCGATAAATACATTTCTTCACGCCAAGTCCCTTTACGGGGTAGGCAGAGAGTATTGAGTGATCTCAAGATCCTTGCAGGCTTTACTGACTTTCTCTACATTATTTTTGATTTGATTCTAAAATAATAAAATAAATAGTCATAAAGAGTGAATTAATAAAATTGCCTAAAAAATATTCTGTTCCACACAGGTTGTCAACAAACTTTTACGACTTATGATATGGCAGAATTTGCAATTCTGCCGTAATTTCTTTTAATATGTAATAAAAAATAAAAATTCAAATTCTGCAACGCTTTGCAATTCTGTTTTTATGTGGATTTGAGGTTATTTTTGTTAACAAGGTAATTACCTAGTTTGAAATTGTAAATAGATATGAAATACGCATTTTTGGTGATTTGGTAATCTATTTTCAATAACATTTATACAAATGTATTACGTATTTTGCTAAAATCATACAATGCGGTTTAAATTTCGGGAAAATATATATTTATATTTTGTCTGAATAGAAGGCATGTTCATGGTTTTAATATTATTACAATGATACAAAATGGACTTCTTTCAATCAAAACACTAAAAATTATACAATACTTATACGAATTTCCAACACAGAGAGGGCTTACTTAAAATAATCATAAATGATCATTTGAGCGTAACTGCCTAATTCTAACCTACACTTAAATTAATAATCATGATTTTATACTTATTTTAGTATTGAATATCATCGGGAACAAAGGCAACAACTCTAAAAGCAATTTCTGTATTATGTATTTATCAGAACATAATTACAGATGTGTACGTCTACAAAAACTACATCTAAGGTGGAAACTATTAAATATAAAACGTATTATTTAATTCTTAGGTTAAGTTTCTTATTTAAATAAATTACAACTGGACTGTATTTAAGGTTGAAAAAAGACTTTTAATGCATGGACGAACATGTACACATCTATCTCAATCTCCAAGTGCCGCGACTTCATTTCGTCTCACTTCGATTTCGTTTAAACGACACAATAAATGTTCGTTTTTATTGATCCCTCTTTAATCTATCATAAGATTTCATTAATTTTCAATAAGTCTTATACACCACACAGAGATAAATCACAAATATATTATGTCAATACGCTCCTGTTTTTTCCCTCACTGAAATTTTCTTGACCTATAGAGTACCTAATGTTAATCACATTATGTACCCGGTATGCTCAAACGTAAATTAAATTTAAAGTTTGCTTATGTCATATCGAGTCGTATTATTTTAAATAACAGCAAAAAAGAAGACCAATTACGCGGGATATGGTATAAGCGGTAGGTACTTAATTAACGTTTGTCCATGAGTATAGGGTCTTATTACAATATTTTGGTATGTACGAGTAATCACCACGGTGTATTTAATCACAATAATCAAAATACAGTAATGTTCATCAAAAATATTTTCTTAAAACTATGGGTTGCATTACATTAAACGCAGCCGTGTAATAAAAGATAAAAAATATGAAGTCGCTATAATTGTCCAAGTACACCAAGCTGTATGTAGCGAGTTTAACATTATTGGCAGCATTAAGAGAAGGCCTTGTAGTGAATGAAGAAGAAAATAAGAAACACGGCGTAGGCAGTGGGGAACGTGATACGGGCTATGACATCTATAGTTTTTGCCACTCGGATCGGATGGGGCGGTTCTTTCTTGCGTACCTGGACGAAACATGGCTGAAAAAAATGTTATGAAAGTAAATGATGGCGGCGAAAAAAATATTTAAATTTTGCTTAAACTAATGTGTATAAAACTAATATTAAAAACAAATTACACAACTTTTAAGTTAAATGGTGTAGATACCTATAGTTAAAATAAGATCGGAGCGAAAGTTTTTTCGTATTTCGTACATTTACGATGCATATAAATTGAGATAAGAATAAAAAAAGCAATATTTAAAAAATATCGCTATCGTATATCATTTATTGAACTAAAGAAAGTAATTTGTGAATAAAATACAAACTAACTTTGCACCGACCTAATTATTTGATTTATGTGAATTGAGAAATATTTTTGTCATAGGATTTTATGTATTCTGTGTTCTGAAGTCAAGTCTAAAAGCAGTATTATATCAACTAATGGTCGTCCATTGTTCGAAATTCTTCCATAATAAATTACAATTATATAAGTTATTCAATATAAATGATTAAAATATAATGTTCATACATAGTTAAGGTTCAATTTTTAAAAACTTATTTGATAAGATTTTGCTTCACGTACCTAACAATATTAGGTATGATACTGCTATGTCAAGCGTGGTCAAGCTGTGATTATAAGATCCAGAAAGGATCGTCGTTGAATTTTCTTGACACATAATTAAAATAATACTGCTATACTCTATCCGTCTTATTATTAAACATCGAAGTGGAAGTGGAAGTTAAGTTGATACTATCGTCTGTAACAAATTGTAATAAACTGGTATAACTAAACGTGGTAGTCTTACCAGGTTGAACCTAGGAGTAATTTACTCTGTGTTTATTATTAAGACGGTATTGGTTATAATAATACTGCTACTGTCACGATAAGGCCCCTGGTATTGATTAGATGGTAAACTGATTGGAGGCTTAAAAAGCTTATCGAGAGGTTGAGAACTGTGATAATTACCTCAGACACACCTCCGTTATTGGCAGTATGAGTACATGAGCCAGGGGCTCCAGCACAAGCCGTGCACGTAACTAAGTCAGCTGCACCCGTAGATTCTCGTTTCTTGTCTCCCTGAATTAATATAGTATTATAATTCACCATTTATTTAAACAGACTTAAATGTCTATTCTACAGTGATGAAAGTAACGTAAGTATTAAAAGAATAATGAAAATGCAAGGACAGATTACTTTTATTGTTCTAAACAAGGGATTTAAAAGTCACAGTACATTTAATGGTAGATGTAAAGGTAAAACTTTAACAAAATTGTGCATTTTATATGCAAGAATAAATAATAGGTACTCGATCACTATACTACTTACAGGCTGTAGTAAATCCGATGAGGCATTAAAGTAAAAAGAATGCGTTAGTTTTTCGTGACACCAAATTTTAGATGATATGGTTGGCGGATGGTTTGTGGGCGTTCATTGATATCACTTACTGCACCGCTAGTTCCCGGTTGGGGAGTTTCCGATTTTGCCACATGGAAAAATGCCATCGCCTCCTATGTAGATTAATAGTATATTTTAGCCGAAGCAAATACAGTGATATGAAAAAAATATTGTGGTTGGCGTAAGCATCAATAATGTAATAATTAGTTGTTTATTAGTTACTACTCATAGCATTACTGTTTTGAAATTTAATATGTATTATAATTTATGATAAAATATCTTAAAGGATTTCCACTATGATAAATCGGTTTTGATCCCATATAGTTACAAATTGTAACTGATAAGCAAAATAAAAAATGGAGCTAAAACCAACAACCAAGTCTCTCAATATGAGTATTTAGAAATAATTTAATAAAAGGTTTAGTACACTTTACTGAAATATATAAAATTAAAGTAGTCTAGTGATGTATTAAGCAGATAATTGTAGATCTACAAAAGACTGATAATAAGTAAAAAAGAGCATTTAAATCTAAAGTACTACAACATGCTGTATTGGATGTAACCGTGCTGTGGTTAAAATGGTGATCTAATCTGTCATATTTTCTTTCGTTGCATGTTCACTTTTTACATAAAACTGAGTATAGGTAGAAAATATGGCAGTTTCTTATTCGGAATGTGCCCATGATAATGGCGAAGGTTCTTACCAAAGGGCTGGCCAGTATAATGCCAATTCTGCTCAGAACTGCAGGCAGTCGCTGTGAACACATTATACAGACACATTGTTCACTTGTGACAGATGGTCTACGTAGTGCAAAAGTGAAGACAGACTAAGTTGATGTGGCCAGATGTTTATAATATAAACCTTGTATTAATGAATTTATATTTAGTTACTCAAAATGCAAATTATTTACCAGATTACAACATTCTTTGCAATGTTTTCTGTTTTGATCGTGATTCGAAAATGATGAAAAGTATAAATTTTAAATTTGCCTATGGCCACACAAAATAGTCTAGACTATAAAATGTAGAGGAATTTTGAAAAAGTAGAAAAAGTGTAGAAATTGGTACAACAAAGAATGTGCATGCAGTATTAACATTAAACCATGCTGAAATAAAAAATAAAACAAATCTGACATGCCAATTAATGGAAATATTAAACGAAAACATTGCAAAGAGTAAAGAGAAACGTAGATAAATAATTCACAAGAAAGTTCACCCTGACATTTTATTCATAGACGTTCTACTACATTCAATTAAATATGTAAGTCATTCTTAATTCTAAGACTGTTTTGGGCTCATTAAAAAACAAAACGAGTATTGATCTTTGTAACTTTGTACCTTGACGCATGTTACAAAAACAATTTATAAAGTATCATAAATACTAGGTTTTTGGTACAAAATAGAACGTAAAATTAGTTTTAATCATTGACTTGGTATTAATATTTGGGATGAAACGATAATAATATGTTTTTGGCAAAAAAAATTGTAATGTAAAACGTTTATGATAAAATGGTTCAGGGATACTTGAATTATATAAAGTGTTTTAATTTCGCAACCTACTTACTTACGGGATATAAACATAATTCATTATGTACAAGGATATAAATAGCAATTTGTTTATTTAACTCAATTGTGTTATAACTTTTCCAGATACAATCGAGTTTTCTTTTACTATAAACGTATCTCCTTGATCTTAAACGCTTGATGAAAAAGTTCAATGAATTTAAGGCAATTCAATTGTTTAGTTTTATGTTATTGCAGACATTGCTCTAGTGTGTTCCAGTATATCTCAGTTTTTAGTTTGTGCCAAAAAACTGTGTTAGAAAGAGCTAGAATAACTATACAGTGAGCCGACGAAAAAAAAACGACGGGTTGCACTCCGGGTGTGCCGACAGAAGTGAAAACTTAAATATTAACGTTGTGCATTTTTGATATTTTGGAATGGTTAGGGAATAATATTGCACGAATCGCTTTAATTATCAGTATGAAAGTACTATAATTTATGTGGTAGAACTAAATATTCATTTATTGCGCTATCGTACACAAACATGACAACGCGTGGTGGCATTGGGAATTGAATAAGAGCCTTGCAGACGGCTGGTGGCTTTTGGGGTAGTGGCATTGGGAATCGAATAAGAGTGTTGCGGACGGCTGGTGGCGGCATTAACACTCCGACTAACAAGGATGTTGAAATATGATGACAACATTTCAAAATACTATAAGTCGAAGAGTATCTGCTAAATTTAACTCAGTAATTACGAGTTTTTCCCCGTGGTATTGTGGCTTATTGGCTAAATTCTTTCATAAATTCGATGAAATAGTTCGTAGTCTCTTTTGTTGGTAGCAACGTGATTATGAATAGGTTTTAGGGTTTTGCTACCTTAATACTATTACTAATTGGGCGTTGCTCCATACGAAATGTATGAAATCAATCTAGGCGGATTTTTGAGCATCGTAGCTC
>NJDD01001891.1:25904-41996 GCA_002245505.1 Calephelis nemesis
TATAAAAGTTTATATACCCTCAATAAGGAATCCAATTTATATAATACGTATATTATTATGTTACAAGTATAAAAGTCATTAAGTGCAACATCATTACTAAACACATTAAAAATAACACATTTAGATCACACAATAATTGAAACACAAAAGTGACTAAATCTAAGTGAATTTTACCTGTGTTACTGGATTCTCCCCTGGCCTATAGACGACATTATGAAGCGGTCGTTTTCTTCCCACATAGTTAACACAAACAAATTCAAGAAGAGATGCGTAGATGAAGCACATGCAGACTCCATCCCAAACATTCATAGCCGTCAAGTTGGAAACAACAGGCAACGTCGAACGGAAGCCGTTAGATGTTGTGAAGAAATTCAACATTGTAGTTACACCTGGTGTTGAAACAGATATAATTTACTACTAGAATTACAATGTTCAAATGATGTCCGCAATGATAAATGTAAAGAAAATATGTAAAGTGTAGGAAAATTGCCTAAATACAATATGATGATTACGTGACTTTGGCTATACATGCAAAAGTATTTATGTAAAAAAATTACAAGACGATAAGTATACCTACCTATAATACACATTTCTAGAAAGTATATGTAGCCAATTATAATCATAACTAAATCAAACTGAACTGCTTAATATACTTAATAAGAGTTAATAATTCAAAATTTAAAATTATAATAAATATTGCAAATAACTATCATCAATAAGTATAAGTAATGAACTGTATATAATTAAAATTAAATTAGAAGACAATAATTAAAAATAAAATAATAAAAAATATATATTATATAGAAACATAAATAAAAAAATATAACCAACCTATCATTACTCTAGCAGGCACTGCATTCCATTCCAGCCAAAAAGTAATAAATGAAGATGTCACCAAAATAATGCCTGGTATAAAAACAGTGGTGAAGTAAAATGATCTATCCCGCGTGAAGATGAGATCCACCCTTAGGCAGCTGTAATTACCTAAAAATATCAAGCAATATCTAAAACTACTTTGTATTAATGTAAATAGCTCGTTGCCAAATATAAATATGTACATATTTACTTTGTCAACGGTAAGCGTAGATGACCTGCAAAAATAAATAGCGTGTTTAAGTGACAGCCGCAGCCAAAACTACGAAGAAGAAAGATGCAAGACCGAGGACATTCCATTCGCCAATATATTTTTACCTATCATGGAACGAGCTGGAACTGCGTTCCATTCCAACCAAAATGTGATGAATGAAGAAGTCACCAGTATAATTCCAGGAATAAATACTGTGGTAAAGTAGAATGCTCGGTCTCTCGTAAAAATTAAGTCCACCTTTAGACAGCTGTAGTTACCTGTGAATATTAATAACATCGTAATAATTCAACACCGGAGACGTCCGCTGAAATTTGGAAACTGTGAACCTGTTTAGAGTTGTTAATTAAAATAAATTTGTAACCTAATTCCAAATAACTCCATTCAGTGGCCTTGTCAAATTTAAACTACAGCAAAGAGAATCTAAGTCAAACTAAGCATTTCCGTATGTAAGAGTAACGCGCGTTTTGTACCAAATTCGAGAAACCCATCCAAATGTCTAAGACAAAGACAGTCTAATACTAACACGTGCATTCACAAAGGTAACGTGCAATAACAGATACTGATGATAAACAGAAAATGTTTTATGGTAGCGTATGATAGATAACTGTAATCGATGTTATCCTATTTTATACTTTATTGAAAGATGGTACAACATCGCATTTACTCACACATAAGCGGAGGTTATTAATATATGGCAACACCGGAGATAGTGTCTGATAATCCGGTTCAACTCAAGTTGGAAGGTACCTTGCTCCTCAAATCGTCTCTGGCAAAGATTACATGTCAGCTCTTCATCGTCTTCGTAAAGCGACATACCATCAGCTGCTTGCAAAGACGTGAACAAATTCTTACTTTCTACATTGACAGATGTCTATAATATTATTTTAAATTAAGGAAATTAAGCAGAATATGTCAATGCGAAAATTATTTGATACCATTAGATTGTACTATTAATGGCACTAATAATGGCATAATATTTAGTAAGACTTAGTTTTAAAAAATAAGTTAAGTTAAATTATCGTTAAATTGAAGTGATAATTTTCATATTCATTAATCTTAATATAATAGCTAATGTTGTGTATCAAAATGTAAGCTTTTTTTCATGGTGCTTTTTATAATAAAAATAAATTGTTCACATGCAATCAAGTATAACACGTACATATTTTTGTACATAAAAATATGTACACATTTAGTGGGTTTCTTCTGTCGTATATTTTTTATTAAATTAATTTTATTATGCGTGCAGCTAGGTAAAAAAAATAATAAAAGCGAGAGTTAATGGCAATTTCCAAAAGCCACTCGCTTATTCAAAGTTAATAAAATATTTTATCTAAGAATAATTTGCTATATTTAACGTTTTCAAAATTATAATTTTTGACTTAATCAAAATTAAAAATTAAAATAAATTATGAATTAAATTTGTTTCATAAGTAGGTATTCTTATTTATGAAACCTACTTTGCATTATTCATTTACATTTTAATTCAAAGGTTTTCCATAATAATTATGGTGTTTTATAATAGTATTGCTAGTCACATTAATGGTACAATACCACGGTAGGTACTTACTAAAAATTAAAATACTATAAAAAAAAACTAACAAACATGCCCAAACTTCTAACTACTAAACATTTACGATGAACAACATTTTATTTATACATATAATTTTGATATTAATTAAATAATTCTAATAAACTAAATAAATTTTACATGGTTAATTTAAAAACTAATTTCACATTTATATAAACTAATTTCACATTTATATAAAAATCAAGACCAAGCTGAAGAGAGTTAATTAGAATTCCCATTACTTTAATTAATCCTCCCTTGTGCAAAGAAAATGTTGTGCTTGTAACAAAAGAAAATAAGGTTGGAAATACTATCTACTTTGTATTTCTGTTTTGGACTGTCGCGATGTTAAAGCAATGTTTATAATTTAATGTGACAAAAGTTTCATTACCTCTCCAACTTGCTTTAATGGGACAAGGGATTGTTTGATTCTGAATTAGATACGCATTTAAGGTTGTTAAAGAAGGCGATTTCCGTAGAGTATCTTCATCATTTTTCCACACATACGTTATTGCTGATTGCTCATACGATACTGAAATAAGATCAATACAGAAGAATTATAAAATGCCAAATAATAGTAAAGTGAAATGAACGGATACACTTTATTATGAACTAAAAATCACATGTAGGCAATGGTGGTAATTTTACTGTGCATTAACTAAACTTACTTTAGATTTGTGTTACATTTTTTCAATAAAACACAAAAAAAGAGATGAGACATTTTAGGCATGTCAGATTAGTCTGGACATAATATCTTGAAGCTATGTAACTACTGAAGATTACACTCCTAACAAAGATCTGATGTCCAATTTCAAATATTACTGACTTTTTACCGGCCTTTCTTTCGTTTTGACTTTTTTAATAGTTGAGATTTGGTGATCTAAAAATAACTTCGGTAAATTAGCGAGAAGGAGACTCTCTCTAATTTAGAAAGAGAGGTCGGTAAATTAGATAGATAGGATCACTTAAATTATCGACCTTTCTTTTTGTGAGTCTTGTGACGTCAATAAACAAAGCCAAAGAGAAAGTCAAGCCGGTTAACTAGAGAGAGACAGCAATATCTGAAAATTGACATCACATCTTTATTAAGAGTATAATTTTCAATAGTAGTGTAATTTCAAGGGTGATATAACGTTTTTAATTAACGTTTAATGAGGAATAGATAAAATGTCAGTAGAAATATAATATAATCCAAACTAAAAGTGGTGTTTGTCTCTTTTTATTTCTTTCGTTTTAAGAAGATAGAGATATATTAAAATTAGTTTAGTACGTGCGCTGCAGAATTACACCAATAACACACCTAAAATTTAATATTTATTTAACTATGCGGTACCAAAACAGTCTTATTGTTTCGTAGTATTTTTTGCTAGAGAACCCTAATGTGCAGAAGATAATTTGTGTTTATTAAAAGCTTATGGGGGATGATATTTGATTTCTAAGATTTTTATGTGTTAACAATTATTCATAAAACATACTGATTGATAAAATAAATGTTTACCTACTCAGCTTCATGGCCTAATCTAAATGCTTCTGGTATTTATAAAGTCTACAGGATCAGTAAAATAGATGTTATTTTTACATACATTGTTGCACTAAAAAAATTAGAAAGTCACCACAAAATATTTTTAGCATCAAAGTTGTTGCTAAAGCGTTTCTGCCGCAAAGGTCAAGTTGTTAAGCTTCTTAAGTATGTATGTATTTACACATCGTTTTTAATTGGGACACAAAAGTATTTGAAAACTCAAGGTAGTTTTTTAAATAGGTGTATATTTCTTGCCTAACAATGAGACTAATACCTGTTTATTATTTTCCATGGTTAATAAATACACCAGTTTGTTAGTTTATTGTGTAAAAAAATACAAACTATTTTAACCAATGCTTGCTTGCATGCATAAACACTAGTTTGTACAGGTGCTTAACAGGTTGTCTTTTTGGTCCAATATCTCGGTAGTATTAGTCATTCTGCATAATAAATGTTGCTAGTTAAGAAAAATCGTTATTTTTTATCATTGAAATTCGTGAACTAGTTTTTTAAACATTTGGGTCACGTATCCGAAACTTTTATGAAAAGGAAAAATTTACCGTTAGCAAGACTTGATGTGGCCTTCGTCTTACAATTATTTTTTATCAATTAAGTCGATAAGTATGTTGCGTAGCTAAACAATAAACACGGGATTTATTAGCCAATTTTAGCTTGGTATGGAAATGAGTAAAACTGTATTTAAAGCCTACTAGTCCCAATAATGGTACAATACCATGGTACCTACTGAAAACATACTAAACATGGCAAAAACCTCTTCCTACGAATCTGTTACAATTAGCATAATTAGCTACAATTAAATGCATTACATTAATAAATAAAACTTTATCTTATTTTTTTAATCATAACAGTGTACCTTATCTAGATCTAAAAAGTGAACCGTCAAACACATACACCTACTACAGACAACATTTCTTTCTTGTGAAAGAAATAGTGTGTACAGATAAGGTAGGTACATGTATCTCAAGCTCTACTACTATAATATAGTATATTATGCCCTATATGCTAAAGTTTCTGACAATTGATATATATCTGGTACACACTAACCCCTTTACTAATTAATCTTACGCACACGTTGATCTGGTATGTAACTACACTTTTGCTAACAAAAAAAGAAATTACACGATAGATCAACGGGCGTGTAAGTTTTACTAGTAAGGGGATTAAAATACATCATGATTTTTTTATCACCATCCAAATTTTATCTAGGCATAAAGTATCTATAAATAAGTCCATTTATGAAAAAAAAATAGGTATCAAGCAGGTAGCTATCTAGCATGTCAGAGCACTCAGCGCGTAGGTACGGTACTTTGTAGACGACTTTGCGATGTCATATCTTAATATTTTAGTATTAAGGGATACTAAAAGAAAAACACGTATTTAATTATTTTCGCTTAAGATGCAACATATTAAAATTTGGATGGTGATTAAAAAATTAGGGTGTATAAGTTATTTGATCATAGCAAGGATAAAATATGGGAAAGTTATTACTTACTACTTTCTAAGGCAAATGAACACAATGGATCATCAAAAGGGAAAATATTGAGCCGCCCTTGACATGACAATATAAGATGACGCCGCATCAAGTAGTTGATGGTACCGTTGCGATAAATCCGCAACGCGAAGTGCATGGGGATTATAGGATCCTGAAAATATACAATCATACCATAAAAATCAAGAATTTAAGACAGTGAGAAAGATTAGATTGGTCGCCCCATTATACTTGATATTTGTATTTAATTTTTCTATTGCAAAATGATTTTAATTAGATATCATTATTGTATTACTAAAAGGATTTATTATAATGGTATCAGAAATTAAGCACTACTTTTAAAAAGTAACTTCACCACAGTTTTGGCCTGCACTTCCTCGTAAATATAGCGTTCTAAACCGGTGGTAGTCTTTTTGATACTCAATTTTAAACAGTCTTGATGTTTCAGCAAGGATTAATAAAAGATTTTCTTTTTTTAGAATAGGCACCAAGCTAGCAAGTGGCAAAGCGAAGAGAAGCTCTTAATAATATTTCGGCATGATCTTTGTCACCCCGATTTCCCCGAATAGTTTAAGAATTTAATGAAGTAATTAATCATTTGATGTCTGATTAAAACAAATTTGGATTAAAGAATTATCATTTAACAAAGTTTTTCTTTAATTAATTTCGTTTCTATAAGTAGTTACTTATCGAAGTTACTTCACTTTTTAAAAGTTGCCAGTCTTCATTTAATATGAAATGTTTCGTTTCGGTTCTGAGGCACTTTAACAATAGGCCTAGCACCCCGGCCTCAAAATAGCGTCGCATCTATAACGTCTATGGTGTCGAGGCAGTATACGACCAAGTTTGTTGCTTCTTTGTTTTGTTGCTTTGTAACAAAGCTTTTACTTAATTTTAAGCTGCAAAAGGTTTATCTTACAAAAATATCTGACGGCTTTTGTGATTTTTACTTATATTTACCGACTGAGTAAAATTTTACCGAAAATCGAGTGAATTTTAAAATAAGTATGAACATTTTAACTGTGTTGAATTATTAATTAAATTTATTTGAGCTTTTCCTTGAATCTAAATTAAAAAAGGATAACACACATGTAATCTAGCGAGAGCACTTACTTTGAAATCTCCATGCATTATAAAATACGTATCTGGCAACCAAATGTCTTCGTGATGATGTATTGCATTCAAAAATTCATACTGAGATTGATTAGAATAACGAAGGCGAGGATCATACCACTGCTGCTGCAGAAGAAATTCTACCTCATATTTCTGAAAATGAAATAATTCATTCAAATAAAATTAGTTAATTTGTTAGCTAGTAAATATATGTACCCCCTTAGCGATCTAGCGGTCCGTTGTTGGACTTGAATTGAAGTGCCTGGTTTGATACCCGGGTAGGGTTGGACAAAAGGTATTTTTTTTCAATAAGAAAACAGTGTTACCCAGGATTGGATATGTGGTGGGTTGCCATAGGTTTGCCATCTATCATATTGTGGGACCTAGTGTCTTCGACCAGTCGTGGATGCCCTGGTTGAATCTCTGCTACCTCTTCGGGTATACGGGCGTGAAAATAATTTTTATTGAATAATATTTTAAAAATATTTGGCAACTAACAATTGTTCAGGAGGGTATAATTTTAATGTGTACCTTATAGTGGACAAAATGTTATCAAAATCTGGGCAAGTGCTAGCCGACTTAAAAGTTGAGCATAACTTTAATGTCACTTTTATCTTATATTTAGAATAGTCTTTGGGCGTCAGTATGTGATGACCCCATTGCTTGTTAGGAAAATAATCGAGTGATGTAACTTTCTATAATTATGCGAATAAATGCAGTCAGTCAGAGGTTTGCTGGTTTGCCCGTAGTATCGCCGTATCTAATTCTGTCTAATTTGACAACATAAAGTCAGTGCTCGATATTGTCGTGTTCTAATTTTTAAGTTAGTGAAGCTACCTATGAAAAATACGTCTACTTATTTAACTTCCCACAAAAGGATAAATTCTCACAAAAATAGGCTAATTTCTAATTAGCATTAGTAGGTAAATTTTGCTGGTATTTTTTTGTGACCAAATTTAATTATTATGCTTTTAAATTGAATAATAGCTAATTACTTAAATTTCACTTATTAAATCGGGTCTATTGTTGATAGAATGTTAATACTAATAGAAACAGAAAGAAAACAACTTACAAGACTAGATTCATCTGGAGATGCTAAACTAAGAAGTAGCACGCTAACATTAACCGTGAGGACACCTGAAAATCAACATCAACAAGACCTGGTGAGTTCCAGATTGCCCTTCAATGACATATTCATCGAGGTTCATATAGTCCAGTGAACGAAAAACGCCTAGAATAGTAAACTTTACCAAAATCAAGCGAATGTAATCCTAAATTTAAAAAAAAATCGATAATCCGCGGCATTGAAAACATAAAGGTACGTAATATGTAATGACCATTTCAAATTTGTTAGCTTTCAAATTAAAAATCGCATCAAAATCTGTCGATCGGTTCCAAAGTTATGATGCAACAGATGCACATACAGGCATACAGACACGAGAACTTTAACTTTAACACATTTCTTTTACACTTTTTGTTGGGGTTAAAAGTTGTCGTGAATTTAGACAAGTTGAAGATCATCCGCGCAACATAATATGCCTGTATGTGTCTAATAGTAGTATGTATGTCCATGTTTTATTAATAATGCTCTATGAAAGCGCATTATAATTAAAATGAAACTCAACTAAATAAAACGAACCCGAAACCCAAACAAAAGAAAATAATTTAAATATTGATTTAAAGTGTGAATCATAAAATACTTTGGGTATTTTTCAAATTCAAAATATTCTTTGCGTGAATTCAGAATATTCTTCATTTTTGGAACGAAAAATAATAACGAATTCCTTAAGGGATTGTTGTAGGCTTTTAACGTTCACTGTTTATAAGATATTGAATTACCATAGATCTGTCTCATAACATTTCTGTTTGATAGCACCCATTTATAACGACGTGTCAAAAAGTTTCTTATTAAGAGGTATTGAAAACCTCAATTAGCTATTAAGAATGCCGTATTCAAGTGCATACGTTCCTAACTACTCATATAAAAATATTGTAAACTAGCTTCCGCCCGCGACTCCGTCCGCGCGGATGTCGGTCTAAAACTGAAAAATTAAGATATATTTTTTTCTACGTATTTTTCCAGGGAGAAAACTATCCAATTCTATGCCTAGGATAATAAGGTATAATTATACCAAGTTTCATCGAAATCGAACTGTTAGTTTTCACGTGATGCCTGAACATACAGACAGACAGACAAAAATTTTTTTAATCACATATTTGGGTTTGGTATCGATGCAGAAAACCCCCCTGCTATTTATTTTTCAATAATATCAATGTACAGAATTGACCCTTCTACAGATTTATTATATGTATAGATGATAATATTCAATAAAAAGTTTATAAAACAAAATAACTATTATCCGTTGCTTCGCTTGCATTTTAAATTTCGTCGAAATCAGTCCAGTTATTTCGGATATTAACCCGAGGTAAGTGGAACCATATCTTATTATATATAAATTAGGTGTCACTTTGTTGGTCTGCAATGAACTCCTAAACTACTTAACCGATTTCATTAAAATTTGCACACCGTGTGCAGTTTGATCCAACTAGAAAATTGGGATAGTTTACTTATCAATTTATAATTAAAAAATTACCATCCGAGTGAAGCCGAAACAGGCAGCTAGTTTACTATAATACAAAGTACAAAAATGCATGCACATTGTGTAAAGGATTTGTTTTATTTACTTGCGTGGACCTTATAAACAGACAAAAGTTTCGTTGTTAGGTATATGAATGATTTAAAAATAGCAAATGATCTATTGTAATTTAATATCATACTCATTAAATAGTAAACTAAGGCAAACAGCGGATTCAAATATTTTTAAACTTCTGAAACCATATGATTTCGGTTGAGACATAAACTTAAAAGTGATAGTATGCATCTTAAAAAAAATACAGCTGATTAACCCACTCTCTGCCTATGCAACAAAAGTTTTTAGGCCTTAGGCTTAAAACAGTAGCAAAATTATGAATGCATTCAAAAATATACTAACATCTACTTCATGCGTAGCCTTTACAGATAAAGGATAGAATAGTGCTGTGTATTGTAATATAGTTAAAAATAATATAAATTGGCAGAATGTTTTTTTTCGTAATAAGTGTCAGACAATAAAAAAATATTTTACAGGTTAATTGAAAATATCAGGAAATAGATTCTTTTAATAGAATTATTCTATTTAATTATTTACATAGTGTTTGATGTTTGTGAAAAGAGAAAATTATTATATAAAAAGCTTCACAAAAGATACGAGAGGCTGAAAAGTATAACTTTAAAGAAAATTAATGCAGTGTTACACAAATATTAAAAAGCGTGCATAGAGGTAACATTACACATTTTAAAACGAAAATTTACTTTGATATAACATTTATAAAGGAATATGTGCTTTTTAAGTGCACACGCGTGAAAAGTGAAACTTCTTTAATTTGGTCATATTCATTTAAAGCTTGGCGTTTTTATTTTCAAAATGGCCAGTTTCCAAAGTGTTGCCAAATAAACGTTTTTTTCAAAATCACCGGGTTTTGTGATAATCTATAGTTATAAAATAACATATCCTGACCTGACTGACTGATTCATCATCGCCGAGCAAAAGCGATTATAGTTACAGACATGAAATTTGGTGAGTAGGATCGTTTTATTAAGTAGACACCAAATAAGAACTGAATTTTGAAAATTTTACCCCTAAGGGGTTGAAATAGGGGCTCAAAGTTTGTGTGGAAGATCGTCAAGTTTTGAGTTAGGAACATGAAACTTTATTTTTGGGATACTCATTCAACATGAGTAGTTACGTATTTAACCATTTTTGGAAATTCTACCCTTAAGAGGGTGTAATAGGGGTTGAAAGTTTGTATTGAAGACCGGCAATTTTTATGCTAGAAACATAAATCTTTATGTTTGGACTACTCATTAAAAATGAGTATATATGTAGATATTTAAGCGTTTCTGGAAATTATACCCCTAAGTTGGTGAAATAAGGGTTGAAAGTGTGTATGAAAGTCCTTATTAATGAGCTATAATCGGTAAACATATTAGCGGTCACGCGAGCAATCCGCGGGTAACAGCTAGTCTGCAATAAGTAATTTAAAGTCGCATTAGTTGGCATAGGTTTTGACACTTAGAAAACTATGAACTTGACCTTTGACAGTCAATACCTAACTCAAATGAAAATAATATCACTGAATTACTATTATTAGTATTATGTACCTCAAGGCTATGTCGTAAAGTAATAAAGGCGGTTTAGTCTTCTTCTTTCTTTAAGTTTTGGCCTTCACGTTAGTATTTTGCCATTCGTCAAGCAGAAATTTGCATCAAGTTTTACATCAATTTTAATAAATTATAATTAGTCATCAGTCATAAGTCGTCAGTAAGTCATTTCAGGCTCTTGGGTAAAGCGGCGGCTTCATTACTCAAGCTCATGTAAGGAGATTTGGCGGCAACGAGGAAATATACGATACGCTAATTCCTTCATGATTATTTCATTTGTGCACTTTCACTGAACAAAATTGTACAAAATACCACCAAAATTGACTAATTTCACTCAATATCAACACGAAATTCAATAATTAAGAAGAAACTTCGACCATCTTTTCTCTCGATGGCGCCAAAACTCTTAAAGGCGGTTTATTAGAGTTCACCGTGTCCCTAAGCCCAATTCTGTAGGGTTACTCTTGAATATAGATTTCATGCAAATTGGAAATATGAATCGGATTTGTCATTTTAGGTAACTACTCTAGAACACAGTACGAGTAATAACGGATAATTAACATTTAGTTGCAACAAAATTCAATGAATCGAAAAAATCTATTGTTTATTATAAATCAGACTTTAATGTTTCGCTAGAATTGTGTTCAAGAGTACCTAAAGTGACAGATTCGATTCCAATTTCCAATATTGCAATAATCGAAATTCAAGAGTAACGCTACTGAGCGGTATGAAATACTTTATTCAAGAGTTGTAACTTGCAGCAGTTAATAGCTTTCTTTGAATATGTCGCCACTAACACTAAGTCTATGTGTCAGGGCTATAAATACTCAAATTATTTTAGAGACTTTTGAAATATTAAGGTTGTAATACTAGATAATTATGTTTAATTAGAATCTTTATTATATTAGTTACAGTATTTTTATCTCGCTTTTTCAAGAAGTTTCAGTTTAAAAATAATAACTCAGGGTTTCTTAGGTTTTGTAGCACCACATTTGTTGACAAGCATTGGTGATCTACGTGACAATTGGTATTTCGTGCAGACAAAACATAAATGCAGATGTTTTACGAATATATACATGTACATATTTCTCTTTTCAAAAACATAAAACACAACGCACCACGATTGTGCGATCTCGGTCGGAGCGAAGGGAGTCCGACAATATTTTGCATAAATGTGTCGTTCGGCGACGTCAGACCACAACAAAAGTCGGGATCTGTAAAGTAATTAGTATAAAAGCTAAAACATTAAATCATACATCTATATTCATTCCACATCTAAACTAACAGAGATAAAACTTGTATAGTTACCGTCAACGGGTGGAAGCAGTCTTTTGTCATAGCGGGAATTTTTCAAGAGGTTGTCCAATATTTCTTTGTCCGACTTTCCCGCGGCGAATCTAGACACACGAAATTAAGTAACTAAAATTCACTGTTAGTAACTGTACTTATCATACACGTTATTCTGAATACTACATTAGTCTTGCAAAGGAAGAATGTACGTAAATATCTTCACGAAAAGTCTCTTACGGGTTAGGCAGAAAGTATCGAGTGCCAAACTTCACGATCCTGATAGTCCAGTCTGGCTTCCATCACATTCATTACCCTTTTCATACCACGCTGGTTTCGGACACTCTTGACTCCACCCTCGGATATTATCGAAAGTCAAACTTCGTCTCCCTGGGTACTTACATCCATCCACTTTTGCATTGTATTTCTGCTTTGTTAATCTTTCATCTGTCATTCTTTCCATATGACCGAACCAGCGGTACGATGCTACGATGGCAGTAATAGATATGGCAGTAGAAGTACTTAGTAGGTATAGCGGCGGCGGATCTTACCTACCAAACATTAAGCCTTTGGAATTCTATTAGATTTTTGTAATATACATTTTTTATTACATAAATGTAAAATAAATAAATATCCCTGGACAAGTAATACAAATTAAATCTAACCCCAAAATAAGCAAATGGTATGCTTGTGTTATAGGTGTTAGTCAACGGCTATAATACAAAGTAATATTTATATACTTACTAAAATAAATTAAATATACTCCAAGAGCGGGAAGTGCAGACATCTAAATGTTCAACACACAAATGACTGTTTAAGTCGGGAATTGAACCCGAACCTTGTTTGTTCGGTCGGTAATGCGTGTACGCTACCTAATGTTTAATGTTTTAAAACATGATTGACAATTTATTTCCTTCAACCGAAACACTTTCACAGATTTAATCAGTTTTTTACCGACTTTAAAAACGAAAAGGTTCTGTTTTTTTTGTATGTTTGTTACGTGATTACTCTGTCAACAGCCAACCGATTTCAATGGTTTAGAACAGGGTTTCCCAAACTATGGGTCACGACCCCCTTGTGGGTCACAAGAAAAATATTGAGTGGGCCCTGCCTGTAGAATAGCACATCACCCTACCCATGACACACCCCACGACTGACAATTTAATTTTTCTAATTTTGACGTAGTAATTAAATTAAGACTTAAATAAATACATTACTAAAATTATAAAAATTGTTTTCTAACTTAGTTATTTATTCATATTGGTAACAGTGAAATGTCCTATAGGTGGGTCCCGAGTTTGGGAAATTTTTTTAGATGGGTCGTAGCTCAAACAACTTTGGGAACCACTGGTTTAGAAAGATAGGAAATTTATTGCATTATTAAGTATTCAATAACTACTTAGTAGGATGTTGATAAAACTTACGTGAGACGATTTCGCAAGCATTTACTACCTTTTGAAAAAATAATTAAGAACCGTGTTGGATCACTTGCTACGTTCCGAAAAAAGACTAATCAAAGCTCGACGTAGTACCCAAAGAAATAGTTGGAGTTATTTTTACTGCTACTCACTGTTCTGTACTGTTTCACTGCACATAAAGATAAAACACAAAAAAAATAGTGCAAACGACTTTAACATTTTTGACTTACATGTCGGACGTTAGAGCTGATGCTCTGCTGAGCATGAGGAAAAAGGCAACGACGTGTGCCAGCCCGCATGACCAACCCATATTAGGACATCTGAAATCAAACGAAAATACATTTATCGTTTTTGATATTAATATAAAAATGGTACGTGCTAAACGCTGTTACAGACGACATATTATGTACTTAATTAGCGGTACCCGGACAAAACCCACTACACCGCAAGTTACTAGGTGGTAGAGTTTCACAGCGACTCGCTCGGATTGGTACCACCGCCTTACCTAATCCTGCCGCCATAACGTCAGTGCTTGCCGTCGACGTGTTCCGGTTTGGAGGATAAGGTAGCCGGTAAACTTACTTGTGCTCCCTTGTCAACGCACCACTACTACCTTCGGTGTTTCTTGGTGGCGTGAATTTCTTACCATCAGGAAATCCGTCTGCTTGTTTGCCTTCCAATTTTATAAGAAAAATATTAAAAGCAACCTCATCCTCTAAACCGGAAGACGACTGTGATGAACACAGACTATAGCGGCAGAATGAGTAAGAGAATCGTAATAATTCTGCTGAACGGTTGTAACCTTAAACAACGTATATTTAGTACCTACTAATTTAAGTTCGAAATGTTCGTACTTTTATTAAAACTATAGAAAAGTGAATCCTGTTCAGTGAAGATATTTAAAAATAAGGAGCAGGCGACTAAAAAAGGTAAAACAGATCATATTTTTCGCAATTGAAGAAAGTTTATTTGTCTATCTGTCTGTATAACGACCGCGATTCAAGTGGAATCTACGGAACCGATCGTAATGTCATTTAGAAAGTAGGTACTCTAAGTTCCGAGAAAGGATATATTTTAATCCCAGTTTTTTGTATTATCCACTATACACTTTATTTAATACTTTTCGTTACTCTACAACCGGTTTCACTTTTTACAGCATCGTCAGGGCTTTGAAACTATAGATGAAAATACTGTTTTAGTTTAACGTTCAGTAGATACTTATTTGGTTGGATGTTATTTTTTTTATCCCGATTACTAAATCAGTAATAGTGGCAGAAGGGTAGAATGCAATACGTAAATTAGTTTTTATTTTGATATTGCGCACTCCGTTTTATTTATTAACTAGCTTCCGACCGCGACTCCGTTCGCGCGGATGTAGGTCTTCGTGTGATAAAACTGAAAAATTAAGATTTTTTTCTACGTGTTTTACCAGGATAAAAAGTATCCCATTTTATGCCCAGGATAATAATGTATAATTATACCAAGTTGCATCGAAACCGAACCTTTAGTTTTCACGTGATGCCTGAACATACAGACAGACAGACAGACAAAATTTATTTTAATCACATATTTGGGTTTGGTATCGATCCAGTAACTTTTATTTTTTCATTATTTCCAATGTACAGAATTGACCCTTCTACAGATTTATTATATGTATAGATATTTTGTTTTGTAGTATAAGATTATCCCAAAAGTTTATTTAACTACCAAGTTTCGTAGTTTAGAAATTGCAGATGCAACAATATTAATTATAAAGTAACGAAATAGCTGGAAATCCAGAATGTCGAGAAACATTTGAAGCTATAGCTCATCACGACGAGTCCCATTGAATGGTAAGCAAAAATGTAGTGCCAAGTGAACGAAGTTCGCCGAGTCAGCTAGTTTTTTTTATGGTATAGGAAGGCAAACAAGCAGATGGATTTCCTGATGGTAAGAAATTCACGCCACCTAGAGACACCAAAGATGGTTATGGTGCGTGCGTTGCCAACCGGAGGTCAGGATGTTTGGCCTCGAGCAAAAGTAAGTTTACCGGCTACCTTACCCTCCGAACCGGAACGCGTCATGACGTTATGGCGGCAGGAATAAAATTATATTCTTACATATTTTGACGCATTGTGGCATTTATTCGAGAATAGCTACTAAAAAAGGATGTTTTTTTCTGTGCCGCCGCAAGCTTCAGCGTGTTATATGTTTTCTTCATTTCCATTTTGGCGAAACTCCATTAAAATTCAATTTGGTAAAATGCTAAAAAAAATTGTTGCCAACAACGATGTTTGTGATTTCGACGATTACGCTCTTAACCAGTCAACAGTCCACGCATAAGCGATTTTGCCGCCCAACTGTCCACACACACACACGTTTTGCGAAAAATGGCGGGAAATCGGAAA